>JAKSZT010054406.1:2868389-2924727 GCA_026826555.1 Tolypeutes matacus
CCATCCATCCATCCATCCATCCATCCATCCATCCATCCATCCATCCAGTTTTATCCTATGGTCTTCTTGTGTGAAGCAGGGACAGCTAATGTCTGTGCTAGTCTTTTGTGGGAAGCATTAGAAAATTGATTATGTTCCCATTGGTAACCAAATCTGTGCCCGAGGTCCAGGGACTGACTAGGGCAAGCTTAAATGGAAAGTAAGAAGCCAGGAGAAGCTACCAAAATCTTCTTCCTTAATGTCTAGTTTTCAATCAGCAATTCAACAAATATTTAAGGTGTGCCTACCATGTCCCAGACATTCTTTCATGCATTAGGGATATAGCAGGATATCTACTGCAGGGCTATTAGTTCTAGGAGAATCAGGTTTTCTGAAGCCTGCTCATGTTTCCAGCACAGCAGATTGTGTGATTCCTGGTGTACATCTCTTCTACCTTAAAATAACTCATATGCGTACCTTAGAATAAGATGACAACTGGACATCCCTTGTATTTGGTGCCTAGCTTCCCCTCTCCTGAGAGTCTCGTCCTAAATTTTCATCAGGAAACATTTCTCCCTCTTGGTAGATGCTTTTGTGTGAGGCTGACCCCTATTCTGGCTCCAGAAATAGGCACAGGTCCTATGTCTGACCAGTCAGCATTTTCTGTTGAGCACCAGTTGGTCACCATGATTGGGTTAGCATGGGCAAACGATTCAAGCGGGCATATGCAAGTCAGTTTTGAAGCTTTTGTTAAAATTATGGGGAATGAGGCCCTCTCGTTCTGCTGTGGCTACAATAGGGTGAGAGACAGACTGAGAATGAAGCCAAGACTAAGGAAAGCAAAGCCAAGAGATGAATAGACAGATCCCTAACACCAGCATTTGACAATCTAAATCTAGTTGCATCTGATGGGAAATCTATGACAATAAGTTCCCTTTTTTAAAAAGCTCATTTGTGTTGGATTTTGGCACTTACCACCAAAAGCATCCTGATTAACACAACTAGGCAAACAGATATAGTGTTGAAGAGTGTTATATAATCTTAACAAGCATTCAATGGCCAATTGTATGATAAGTTCTGGAAAAAAATTCTTCCTTCTCAATTCTAATAAACATCCTCCTCCTTGACTCTCATTAGTCCTGCTCCTGCCCTAACACATCCCTGGCTTCTCTGCTTTGATTCTTCTTCTCCAGATTTCTACCCAGCCTCATTCTAACTGAAAAATATGTTATCTAAAAACCTGTGAGTGCTCAGTGTTGCAATGCCTGCTATAGCACCTTAAAAATCTTCTCATTGGTAAACAATGACAACCTTCCAAGGAAACTGTTTAAGCCAGAAGTGCTATAGAGAAGCTGTACAAGACACTTTCCCCTAAAGCATTGTTGCTTTTATAAGAGCCCAAATTTAATGCTGCCATCATATCTTGTGCAGGAACTAGTCATTTCACTTTTCTTCATCTGTGAAAATTGCAATATTTAAAAAGAATGTCTCTAAAATAAACGGCAAATCAGATTCAAAATAATGCTAAAATTTTATACAATGCCAGACCTGCCAGGAGCTGCGGAATCGTGGGCAATTTAAATCTCTGAATCATTTTGGCAGTCGGGTCTGCCCTTGTCAGAGCATTGCCTAAGGGAATCTGGCAGATTAGCTTTACCTAAGGGTATCTCTTTAGTTGATCTCTTCTGATGTCTGGAAATGAAGATCTAGAGGAGTGGCCAAGGTGGAAGGAAGGAAGGGCCTTCTCAATAAAAAGCTCTGAGCTAGGCATCCAATATTCAACCAATAGTTATACAGTGAGGTACAAGCAGACTGAGTTTGCACAAGGCAGACTCAATTGGCAATAAGCCACAAATGGCTTAGTTATCTTGCAAAGGAGGCCTTGTGGCTGCAGCTGAGCCAGGGCTAATGTCTGCACATAGCTATTTTCAGCCAGCTTCACAAAAACAGAGAAATCACCTCCTGAAGTGTCAACTCTGGCTATCAGGGCAAGAAGATACATATAATTTTACTATTCCTGCAGCACTTCAGATCACAAATTGCTGGGTGAGCATTGATTAGCTGACCCTCTTTGATGATGCCTGACCCTGGGTGTACTTGTTTGGCTTGTGGCAGGAATTTGAGGTTTTTTTTTTGTTGTTGTTGTTGTTGTTCTTCATAAGCTTCTTAACCAAGACCTAGTGAGCAGGAGGAGAACTCAGGCTTTGGCTGACTCACTGCTTGTAGATAATTGCATATACCCCCTATTGACCTCTAAGGGGATGGGTGTCAAAGCCATAGTTTAGCTATTACAATAAACTGCTGACTCTATCTGTTGCAACAGTTGATTTTCCTTTCCTGAGGATGACAAAGACCTGAGAAAGAAAGGATGCAATAAAAAGATTCAGAACACAGAAATATGGTCAACACTCTAAGTACGTAACAACAGGACTGGATAGAAGAAAAAGAATGAGCACAATTCTATAGTGCAATATTTAAAAGACATGTGCCATGGAATACTGTTTCAGTTGAATGTGAAGCAGCATTATAAGCATGTGAACAAAAATGTTTGGGAGATAATGAGCTGAAAAAAGTTGGGCAGATTTTTTTATTTATAGGACTTCTCAGAATCTTAGCATTATAAAATCTTTAAGAAGAGAATTTGATATGTAGCATTTCCCAAACTTATTTAATCATGGGACTTAAGCCACTTCCTTTCTTTTTCTATTTACATTTTTTAATTAGAGATGTTGTACTTTACAGAAAAATTCTGCTTAATATGTGGAGTTCCCATATATCACCTGTATTAGTCAGCCAAAGGGGTGCTGATGCAAAGTACCAGAAATCTGTTGGCTTTTATAAAGGGTATTTATGTGGGGTAAAGGCTACAGTTACAAGGCCCTAAAGAGTCCAACTCAAGCCACAATAAGAGGTACTTTCTCACCAAAGTCTGTTGCCATGTGTTGAGGCAAGATGGGGGCGGGGGGGGGGCGGCGATCTCTGCCTGGTTTCTCCTTCCTTCTTCCTCTTAAGGCTCCATGGGCCCAGGTTCTTCATATCTCAGCTGTAGGCTGGCACAGGCTGGCACTCTCTTCCCAGTGCTTTAGCTGTTTGAGCCTTCTCCTTTCTGTCACATGGCAGAACTGAAATGCCCAAGTTCTCTCCTCTTCTGTGTCTATGGGGCTCTCTCTCTCCCTGTGTTTCTTCTGTGTGTCTTCCTGAGTGAGTGTCCATTTTTACAGTCCACCAAAGGGGCGAGGACTCAACCCTGAGTCATGCCCTACTGACATGGTCAAATCAAAACCCTAATCTTAGCAGGTAATTTAATCAAAGACATCTCAGGTGACTCTAATACAATCAAAGGGGATCACACCCAGAGGAACAGACCAGTTTACAAACATAATCCTTCCTTTTGAGAATTCATAAATAATATCAAACTGCTACAGCACCCTGCATTCACCCACTTCCTTTGAAGGAACAAGAGTTGGTTACAGGAGACATAAATGTGGCATCTCTATCATCATAATGTCATAATGATTCAGACACCATTAATTAAAATACATAAGCTCAGCAGTCCTTAGCTGACATTTATTTTTTAAAAAGCCAAGTTATAAAAGATCTAAATGAGAAGAGTAGCAGAGGAGTGAAGAGCTATTATCCTATAATAGTTAAGAGCACGAACCTTAAAGTAAGGCAGACCTAAGTTCTTAACACAGCTCAGTTCCAATTCATTGACTCTCCTTAAGTATCATGTGTAAGATGGGGATAATAATTGTACTTATCTCACAAGAATGTTGTGCTTAACACCTTTTGTTGCTCTTGACATGTCTGTAGTGGACTGTAATCCCCACTTTCGAAAGTTATTTTCAAACAATATAAAAACCCTCTTATTCTATGGCCTTGGGGCATGGGGTTGGTTAATTTTAAAAGATGGTATAATGGAAATCCACAAAGAAATGCCATAATTATATCTTAAATATTTTTTGGTCTAATAAGGTGATTAAATTTATTTACTTGTCAATCTTTTGATGGAAGACCAATATGCCCTCCTGACTTTTTATGATTTTATTTAAGTTGATTGTTGACTGAGGTTATTATTCTTTTCGCTTCATCTATACTCATTATGCATTATTTACTATCATTTCCAATTCTGGTTTCCTTAGAAAATACTTGTGAAATGATCAGAGAGTAGAATCCTATTACAGTTTAATGATTCCCCTCACCAAACTTTTATAATTGTCCTCCTCATGGCACTTTAATTTTTTAAAATTGAAATGCCCTTATTGAGTCTTTCCCAAAGGAGTTCACATAGTTTTTGTGGAAATGAAATATATTTCCTCTTGAACTTGTATTTCATTAGTTTATGTAATATTTAAAGTATATAATTGTAAGTACATAAACAGGCATAAACAGGTCTGCGGATAAAAAGAGCTGATTCTTGGCAAGGACACAACTCAACTGGTAGGTAGGAGGGGTGCAAGTTTATGTAGGAGTAGATGAGCTTCAAGTCTTCATCTCGCCACAGACAAGAGTCATTATATATTTATTAAAGAAGTATTAGAGAGAATCTTATCTAGTAAGTTAATTAAGGGGAAGTAGTTTGGGAGAACTTCTATAGTGCTTTAAAAGAAGCCATATTCTGCTTTGTTGCCCCATAAATAGGACACTGCTCATTAGACAATGTAATTTTTATCTAAAAGTCCTATAGAAACATTTTTATTTGACTTGTAATTGTGGTTGGTTCCATTAGGGGAGACTAAAGGTGGGATTAGACAGGCCTGATGGCAAGTTGATGGCAGGTAAATATGGGAAAGAAGATTATATTTTAGGTGCCCCTTAATTATAAAATATGGGTGTCTGTCCAGCCCATATAAAACAGCACATTTCAAACTTTTCCACTGATGTATCCGTAGCCATAGAGTGGGAAGAACACCCACTTTGAAAGGGCCAGGAGACAAATCCTAAAGCAGCCCACTGTAACCCTAGAGTTTCTATTATAGATTCACCCAACTTCTGAATTCTGCTGCATAGTGTATCTGTGGTGCCTTTCACATGAATATATTTTAACATAATTACAACCATGAAATTCTTCAACTTTTCTAATAAATAAAATTCTCAAAAAAGTATTATGTCATGAGGTGGTAAGTGTATAAAGAAAATGAAAGCAATGAAAGAGATGGAGAGAAACATACTATTTTGGAAATATCAGGGAATCCCTGCCTTGAAGAAGTGAAATTGAGCAGAAATCTGAAATGAATGAAGGATGTAAGTCATGGAAGTATCTGGGGGAAGACAATTCAAGGCAAGAGAAGAGAAATCACGAAGAACCTATCAAAAGTGGGAGCATGTTTAGTGTCTTTAACAAACAATATCTGACTGGAGTAGAGCGAGAGGGTATATGAAGAATGAGAGGTAGCCAGGGACCAGTTTATGGAGACTATGGTCCAAATAAGGGCTTTAGATTTTTTATGAGTGACAAGTAAAAATCTTTGGAACGTTTTAAGCAAGGGGAGAGACATGAGTGATTAGATCTTAAAAGAATTACTGTGGCTCCTATGTAAATAACTAGAAAGGGGCAGGGATAGAAGAAGAGATCTCGTAGGAGGCAGTGGTGATAATCTAAGCTAGACATGATGGAGCTTTGGAGTAGGGTGGCAATAGTGGAGTTGGGGAGAAGTGGTTAGATGCAGGTATATTTTGAAGGTAGAGTGGACAGGATTTGCTAACAGATTGGATGTGAATATAAGGAAAAAAAGGAAATTAAGGCCTATTTCTAAAGTTTCAGTCTTGAGCCACTGGATGAATGGAGTTGCCCTTCCCTGAGACTGGTAAAACCATAGGAGGCACAGATATAAGAAGAACAAATGCTCAGATTTGGCCATACTATTTTTGAGAGGCCTGTTAGACAACCTGGTGAGACAATAGGCAACTGGAGCTATGAGTGTAGCATTTTTGAGGAAAGGGGGTTAAAGATATACTTACGGGGAATATCAGTATAAAGATGGCATTTAAAGTGATGGATCTGCATAAAAGCCTGAGAGCTCTCTACATTTAATTTAATAACATGGGAATATGACAGGAAAATGAAAAGAAACCAGCAAAGGACTCAGGTGGGAAGTCGGTAAGATAAAAGGAGCACCAAGAGAGTTGTAGCCCAAAAGCCAAAGGAAGAAAGTACTTCAAGAAGTTTAGGACTTCCAGGAAGATGGTGGACTAATAAGACACAGGAATCTCTTCTCCTCCAGAAAAATAACTAGAGGACAGGCTGAAACAACCCTGAAAAAGATCTTCTAGGCTTTAGGACAGCAGGCAAAGGCTGGACACCCCCCAGAGGAGAGAGGGACAGAGGAGGGAAATCACGACGACAACCGAGTTGAAACCTACAGCTTCTGCTGCTGGCACCTTCCCCCACACTAAAGACACTTTAGAATTCTCAGGGCTCTGCACCTGCGACTACAGACAAAGGGGCCTCCAGAGATCTACCACCCCAGAAAAGGGGAGAGAGAGGGATACAGCCTAAGGCTGACTCAGCTTTTGACTCACAAATTTGGTCTGCTGTGTTCCAAGAGCCCTTCCAGGCAAGGTGGTGCTGCACCATTTTTTGCCTTGGAGTTGCAAGGGGCTAAAGATATACAACCCTCCCAATCTCCTCCTCTACTAACATATACTGATTGTTGGGGACTCAGAAGGGAGTGGAAATATTTCCTAGCCAGGAAAAGGAGAGGGCTGCCGGAGAAGGCTGGAGAACTATCTCAGAAAAAGTTTGAATTACAAGGCTGCTAGCCTCCAGACAGGAAGGTCTATCACATTGATCCTTGCTGTGTTGCAACAAATACACTCCGACCAGGCATTGAACTGAGCACTGCCAAAAAGCGCCATCTCCTGGCAGACCAAGGAGGTGCACACAAGAAAATTAAAAATAAGTAGGGGAGGTTATTTCCAGCCTCTATAGCCTCCCTGTCCAAGGCCCTAGGAAATGACTCTACAACCAATTACTGGGCTCAGTGCCCAGTTTTGAGTGACCAGCAAGACAATCCTAACAATCCAGGTTTAGCCAAAAATCAAAGAGCACTGGTAACCCACAGCCTCCTACCACTAAATCCCTACCAAAGAGAAAGAGACTGAGCATCTGAGTAAACTACACCTTAATCAGATCCCTAGATATCAGCAAGAAATTATAAGCCATACTAAGAAAATAGAAGACATGGCCCAAGAAAAGGAATACATCAAAGGCCCAGAAGAGATTCAGAATTTGAGAACTAATCAGCGAGATGTGTACAAATTTCCAAAATCAAATTAATGAGTTGAAAGGCAATATAGTTAAAGAGACAAATGACATCAAGAAGACATTGAGTGAACACAAAGACGAATTAGAAATCCTGAACAGAAGAGTAACAGAGTTCATGGGAATGAAAGACACAATAGGCGAGATCAAAAACATATTTGAGGCATACAACAGCAGACTCAAAATGATAGAAGAAAGAATAAGTGATACCGAAGACAGAATAGCTAAAATTGAAGAGAGAAAAGAATGGAAAAAATTGAGCAGGGGCTCAGAGAGTTGAATGACAACACAAAATGCAACAACATATGTGTCATGGAGTTACAGAAGGAGAAGAGAAGGGAAAAGGGGCAGAAAGAGTATTTAAGGAAATAATAGCCAAAAATTTCCCAACTCTCATGAAAGAAATGAACTTACATGTCTAAAGAAGCACACCATACCCCAATCAGAATAAATCCAAATAGACCTACTCTAAGACACACAGAATGTCAAATGTCAAATATAAAGAGAAAATTCTCAGAACAGCAAGGGAGAAGCAAACCATCAAGTACAAGGGATTTCCAGTAAGACTTAGTGCAAATTTCTCTCCAGAAACTATGGAAGTGAGAAACTGAAAAAGAAAAACTGCCAGCTGGGAATTCTTTATCCAGCAAAACTGTCCTTCAAATATGAAGGTGAGTATAAAATATTCACAAACAGAAACTAAGAGAGTTTGCAAAAAAGAATCCACCTTTGCAGGAAATATTAAAGGAAGCCTTAGAACCGGAAAGAAAAAGACAGGAGAGAGAGGTTTGGAGGAGAGTATAGAAGGAAGAATAGCAGAAAGAATAACCAAATGAGTAAAAAGACAGACAAAAACAAGATGACATATGAAAACCAAAGAATAAAATGGAGGAACTAAATAGTGCATTTATAGTAATATCATTAAATGTGAATGGATTAAACTCCCCAATCAAAACATATAGGCTGATAGAATGGATAAAAAAACATGAACCATCCAGATGCTTCTTACAAGAAACTCACCTTAGACCCAGGGAAACAAACTGGCTAAAAGTGAAAGGTTAAAAAAAGATACACCATGTGAATAATAACCAGAAAAGAGCAGGGATAGCTATACTAATATCAGACAAAACAGACTTTAAATGCAAAAAAGTTACAAGAGATATGGAAGGCCATTAAATATTTAAAAAGGGGGACAATCCACCAGGAAGATATAACAGTCATAAATATCTATACACCTAACCAGGGTGCCCCAAAATACATGAGACAAACTCTGGCAAAACTGAAGGGAGAAACAGACATTTCTACAATAATCGTTGGAGACTTCAACACCCCACTCACAACATTAGATATAACAACTAGATAGAAGATCAACAAGGAAACAGAGAACTTGAAAAACTTGATAAACAAGTTAGACCTAACAGACATATACAAAACACTGCATCCAAACTCGGCGGGTTATACATTCTTTTCAAGTGCCCATGTATCTTTCCCCAGGATAGAACACATGTTAGGGCACAATGCAGCACTCAATAAATATAAAAAGACTGAAATTATACAAAGCACCTTCACAGATCATAATGCAACGAGACTGGAAATCAATATTAGACAGGAAAAAACTAAATTCTCAAATGTGTGGAGGCTGAACAACACACTCCTAAATAATCAGTAGGTCACGGAAAAAATTCCAAGTGAAATCAGTAAATATATTGAGACAAATGAAAATGAGAACATAACATATCAAAACTTATTGGATACAGCAAAGGCAGTCTTGAGAGGGAAATTTATAGCCCTAAATGCCTATATTAAAAAAGAAGAAAGAGCTAAACTCAGAGATTTAACTGAACAACTAGAGAAACTAGAAAAAGAACAGCAAACCAATGCCAAAGCAAGCAGAAGGAAAGAAATAATAAAGATTAGAGTAGAAGTAAATGAAAATGAGAACAACAACAACAAAAAACAATAGAGAAAATCAACAAAACCAAAATCTGGTCCTTTGAGAAGATCAATAAAATTGACAAACCCCTAGCTAGACTAACAAAGAAAAAAAGAGAGAAGATGCAAATAAATACAATCAGAAATGAAAGGGGGGAAGTTACAAATGACCTCACAGAAATAAAAATCATAAGAGGATATTATGAGAAACTATATGCCAATAAGCTAGACAACCCAGATGAAATGGACAAATTCCTAGAAATGCACAACCATCCTACACTGACGCTACAAGAAAGATAAGAGCTTAACAAACCAATCACATTTAAGGATATTGAATCCATCATCAAAAATCTCCCAGCAAAAAAATGTCCAGGACCAGATGGCTTTACAGGTGAATTCTACCAAACATTGCAAAAAGAATTAACACCAATCCTGTTTAAACTCTTCCAAAAAATTGAAGAGGAGGGAAAATTACCCAACACATTTTATGAAGCCAACATCACCCTAATACCAAAGACAGATAAAGATACTACAAGAAAATAAAATTACAGGTCAATCTCTCTAATGAACATAGATGCAAAAATTCTCAACAAAATACTTGCAAATAGAATCCAAAAGCATATCAAAAGACTTATACATCACGACCAAGTGGGATTTATTCCTGGTATGCAAGGCTGGTTCAACATAAGAAAATCAATGTAATAGTCCACATTAACAAATTGAAGGAAAACAACCACATGATCATCTCAATAGATGCAGAAAAAGCATTCGACAAAATCCAGCATCTTATTTTGATAAAAACACTTCAAAAGATAGGAATAGAAGGAAAATTCCTCAATATGGTAAAAGGCATACATGAAAAACCCATAGCCAACATCATACTCAATGGGGAAAGGTTGAAAGCTTTCCCTCTAAGATCGGGAACAAGACAAGGATGCCCACTGTCACTACTGTTATTCAATATTGTACTACAAGTTCTAGCTAGGGCAATTAGACAAGGAATAAAAAAATTGAAGGTATCCATATAGGAAAAGAGGAAGTAAAACTCTCACTGTTTGTGGATGACATGATCCTGTTCTTAGAAAATCCTGAAGTATACACGACAAAGCTACTTGAGCTAATAAATGAGTTCAGAAAAGTGGCAGGATACAAGATCAACATGCAAAAATCAGTAAAATCAGTAAAATCAGGTTTGTACACTAGTACTGAACAATCTGAAGAGGAAATCTAGGGAAAAGTTCCATTTTCAATAGCAACAAAAAGACTCAAATACCTAGGAATTAATTTAACCAAAGTACAGGACTACAAAACAATGCTAAAAGAAATTTAAAAAGACCTAAACAAATGGAAAGACATTCTATGTTCATGGATTGGAAGAATAAATATCGTGAAGATGTCAATCTTACCCGAACTGATTTATAGATTCAATGCAATACCAATCAAAATCCCAACAGCTTACTTTACAGAATTAGAGAAGGCAATTAATTAAATTCATCTGGAAGGATAAGTGCACCCGAATAGCCAAAAGCATTCTAAAAAAGAAGAGCTATGTGGGAGGAATTTCACTGCCTGACCTTGAAACATACTGCAAAGCTACAGTGGTCAAAACAGCGTGGTACTGGCATAAAGACAGACACATCGATCAGTGGAATAGAATTGAGAACCCAGAAATAAACCCACACCTACACAATCAACTGGTTCTTGACAAGCCTACCAAGTCCATGTTAATGGGACAAAACAGTCTCTTCAACAAATGGTGTTGGGAGAGCTGGATATCTGTAACCAAAAGAATGGAAGAGAACTCCTATCTCACTCCCTATACAAGAATCAACTCAAAATGGATCAAAGATCTAAATATAAAAGCCAGGACCATAAAACTACTAGAAGAAAATGTAGGGAAACATCTTCAAGACTTTGTAGTAGGTGGTGGTTTCTTGGACCCTACAGCCAAAGCACAAAAGAAAAAATAGATAAATGGGACCTCCTCAAAATTCAACATTTTTGTACCTCACAGGACTTTGTTAAAAGGATGAAAAGGCAGCCAACTCAATGGGAAAAAATATTTGGAAATCACATGTCCAATAAGGGTTTAATATCCAGGATATATAAAGAGATGTTACAACTCAATAAAAGACAACTGACTGAATTGAAAAATGGGCAAAAGACTTGAATAGACATTTGTCCAAAGAAGAAATACAAATGGTGAAAAAAACACATGAAGAAATGCTCAATATCAGTAATGATTAGGGAAATGCAAATCAAAACTACAATGAGATATCATTTCACACCTATCAGAAATGCCACTATTAAAAAGACAGAGGATTACAAGTGTTGGAGAGGATGTGGAGAGATAGGAACACTTATTCATTGTTGGTGGGAAGGAAAAATGGTACAGCCACTGTGGAGAACTGTTTGGCAGGTCCTAAAGAAGTGGAATATAGACTTGCTACGTGACCCGGCAATACCACTACTGGGTATTGCCAGTTCCAGAAGAACTGAGAGCAGTGACATGAACAGACATCTGCACATCGATGTTCATAGCAACATTATTCACAATTGCCAAAAGTTGGAAACAACCCAGGTGTCCATCAACAGACGAATGGATAAATAAACTTGTCTATTCACACGATGGAATATTATGCAGCTGTAAGAAGAAATTAAGTCATAAAGCATATGATAACAAGAAGTTTAGAAGTGATCAACTGTATTAACTGCTGATGATAGGAGGAATAAGATAAGAATTGAGAACTTGCCAATGGAATTAGTACTATGAGACAATTGACCAGAGCGATTTTTGTGGAATTCTTGGGGAAAGATTGGAATGAGTGTGAGAATCAATGAAAGGGAAGATGTAGAGACAACTTTTTGGTGCAATTTTGCTGTAAAGGGAGCACAGAAATCGGGTAGTGGGTTCAAGGGAGTTTCTTATTTATTTAAGACAGGAATGTTTGAATGCAGATGCAGAGAAACAACAGGAGAGGAAGGAGAAGAACAATGGCTACAGCCAAGTCCTTGAAAGGGTGAGAGGAGATGGAATCAGGTATACAAGGTAATGGGTTGATTTCATATGGGGGTGTGTGCTGGTTTGAGTCTTTTGTGGACCCCAGAAAATCCTGTTCTTCAAGTGAACTCATTCCTATGCTTGTAAACCCACTGTAGATGGGACCTTTTGGTTAGATTCAGTGAGGGGATCTTTTGATTAGATCACTTTTGATTAGACTCCTTCTGTTAAGTGCCTTTGGTTAGATTGTGGGTTCCAGGGTGGGTCTTAGTCCTCTTACTAGAGTCCTTTATAAACAGAGGACTAAAAAGCTGCAGGGACAGGGAAAGTCAGAGAGAACGAGAGAAACCCTGAGAAGCTGAGAGAGAAGGCCCATGGAGAGCCCAAAGCTGATGAAGCCTTGATGGACATTTTCACAGCCTCAGAACTGTAAGCTTTAACCTAATAAATTCCCATGATAAAGGCCAACCCATTTCTCATATACTTCTCCCAGCAGCCTTTAGCAAACTAAACTAGGGGACTGCAGAGAGATTTTGTGTTTGGGTTGGAAAAGTATCCTATAACCACAGCCACTAGACAATGACACCAACATCTCTTATTTGGATTATTGCAAAGCTCACATTCCTGGCCTCTCTTCACATACTCCTGTACTAGTGAAACCCATTTTTCATACTCTTCAAAGAGTGACCTTTGAAACTATAATTACCCAAAACACCTAATGGCTTTTTACCATCCTTATGTCAAAGAACATAATTCTTAAGATGGCTTCAGCAATGCTTAGTAAGAATATTTTAAATGTTGAATGAATGCTCAATATTTTCTCTTCATAAAGGTGCTCTTGAAAAAATGGTGGGTGAGTTTTGTTTTTGCATTTTTTGTATGTTTGTTACAACGAATATAAAGGGCCCCTCTGTTTTCAGATCATATATTTCAATGTGATCCAGTTAGTCTTTTAATAGTTTGCTTTCAACATTTTTAGTCAGCTTCTTGTTGTGATATAAAAGATTAGTTTCTGTTCCTAAGATTAAATCAAACATTTCTTAGGTAAAATGTGTTAATATTGTGGTTGGTGGAAGAAGAATTAAACTCCTACAAATGGCCATGTTGCAGTGAGCAAGAAACATTTCTAGTAACTGTGAGGTATAGCCACTTACACTCTATTTTCTTCTATTCCTTATGTACTATTTTTATTACATAATGAAAAGACTGACCCACAGAAAATTAAAAGATTTCTTCAAACAGGCTTGAAGAAATAACCAAATTCCTAGGTCACTGGATGAATGCAGATTTGATGTGGAGCCAAGATGGGGAGGTAAGTTCATTTTTTAATCTCATGGCTTCAGAATGGAATCCTTGACTTGGTCTCCATTAAGTTGCATAGGAAATTATGGCAGGAATGTAAAAGTGAAAATAATTCAAAATTCTCTTTAATTTATAAAATAATTCAATATCACACTACATTTTATTGGTGGTTGTGTTAAGGTTAGAAAAATAAATTTATTTGGGTGATTGGAAGAAATAGTGTTGTCACGACATGAAATAATTCTGACTAGGGTTGTAGTGACTCTGCACTGCTAATCTCTGCACTGAAATGTTCACATTTCAATACTCTGAAAAACTGGACGAATTGGGTTAAATCCACCCGGATGTAACTCTTTTGAAAAATTCTAGTACACCTCTTTCCTCTGAGCCAACTTCTCTGGACAATGCCAACAAAAGCAGGTATGTCAGCCTAAATTCTCCAATTCCAGGAAAGACAGCATCACTCCTCTTGTTGTCTTTGTTGGGGAATCTAGTCCAAGGATGAGATTGGTATCAATCATTTATGATTTTTTAAAAAGATTTATTTTATTTACTTTATTTTTCTTTATTTATTGCCCCCTGCCCAGTTGGTTCTCTCATCTGTTGGCTCATAGGTTTCTCGCCTTCTCCAGGAGGCACTGGGAACTGAACCTGGGACCTCCCAAATGAGAGGTGAGTGCCCAACAGCCTGAGCCACATCCGCTCCACGTCTGCTGGCTTGTGGCATCTGCTTGTTGAGGCAGAGTCTAGCTCGTTGCAGTGGGAAGCAGTGTCTAAGCTCATTGTAGGGGGAGGCGGCATCTGCTGGTCTTCTTTTAGGAGGCACCAGGACTCGAACCTGGGACCTCCCATGTGGTAGGCAGGTGCCCAAGAGGTTGAGCCTCATCTGCTTCCCTAATTTGTGATTTTGAAAGACCCTTGGCTATATTTTTCTCACTCTTTGGTTTCAAGTCATAAAGAAGCATAGAAGAGTAGAAGAGTTGAGGGAAGAGAAATGGGGTACTTAATACCTTGTAAGCTCATCCTGGCCTTGAGCACATGAACAGGAAGTAGCACTCCTTATGCAATTAGAAAAGAGTAACAGAATCATAGAAATAACTTTTCAGTTGGCCTCATGCAAACCATTTATTTTACTGATGGAGGTCACATAGGGAATTGCTAGAATATAAGAACTTGGTTCTTCTGTTTTCCAGCCCAGTACTCTTACTCTAGTACTTGCACTTAAAATTGGGAGCTTTAACATTAAAAAAGCTGGACTTCTACCTTTTCTAAAGGAAAGGAAAGAGAAATATCTACTAATGCTGGGCTCATTTTACTATATGGCAACAGTGGGTAAAGTGTTAACAAAACCCTTGCTCCTTCTCTAGGGACAGACTATCTTGGGTTAACTTTCTGGCTTTGTAACTGTGGAAACCTGATAAAAGTGAAATGTCAGCTGTGTGAGCAGGTAAATTGCTTATGGTAACAGTGATCCTGGAGTGGGAAATTGCACCTGGCCGGGAGGACTGTAAATGAACTGTACATACCTGGTGAGAAGCCATTGCACTGGAATTCCCTGAGTGCTGTGACTTTCACAACTGGGCCTGTCTCTCATGGGGACTTTGGAAGCTAAGCCTATGGAAATGTTACAAGAGATTTTGGCTTCTGTTTAAGACACGACCTTCTAAGTCAGGAGACTTCACACTTACTTGTGTGAGTCTCAATTCTTTGCTCTTGATTTATCACTGGAGAAGACTAAGAGTCCCTGGACTGCTGTTTGGGCTACTCCAGGGACTCTCACTGAAGAGGAAGGCATGGCCCTGCTCTACTAGCCTGTTCTGTGCTCTGTCCTAAGTGAATCAGATGCCAAGTATGATTCATAGTGTGACAGTTTGAAGCTTTTTGTGGATCCCAGAAAAGATCATGACCTTAGAGCTAATCCATTCCTGTGCATGTAAACCTATTGTAGGTGGGAATGCCTCATTAAATGACCTCTGTTAAGGACCTCTGATTAGATTGTGTGACCCAGGGTGAGTCTTAATCCTCTTACTGGAGTCCTTTAAAAAGGGAGGACTAAAAGCAGCAGACACAGAAAATAGTGGCAGAGACAGAGAAATCTGTGAAGGGGAGAGAGAGGTCCTGGATGATGGAGGCTGGAATCAGAGAAGCACAAAAGCATGGAAAGAGGCCCCAGAGAGGCTGAAAGAGAGGCCTGGAGAAGACTGGCAGAACAGCCAGTATGCCCTGCCATGTGCCCGATCACCCACCGCTGCAGCTTGGTGAGACAGCATCTCTTGATTGAGACATTTTCACAGCCTCAGAACTGTAGTTTTTAATCTAATAAATTCCCATTGTAGCAGCCAACACATTTCTAGTACATAGCTCCCAGAATCTGTTAGTAAACTAAAACACGGTGATTATGTCAGTTTGATTTTCCAGTTAAGCCTAAGAAGACATCCTAGGGTAAAGGACATTGTAACAACAATCAGCTGCCCCTTTTAGGTGATATATGCTCCCTAGTTCACCAGAATCTTCACCATTCCCTATTACCTCACATCTAGACAGCTTTAATTCAATTTTTTTTTATTGGACAAAAGTGAAAATCTGTCATTCCAGCCCAATGGGCTTCCATTTTCTCTTTCCAGCCCCAGTTTTCATCTGCCTCGAAGGTAGATTAACTACCAAGCAAGAATCTTAAAGGCACTTTTGTTTTAATGGAAAGAGTTCTTTTTAGCAATTAATTGGAAGATAGGTCTTGATAACATATTTAATTGTCATATCCTAGAACAATTCTTTTGCACATAGGGAAAGAAATAATATTTTCAAAATAATTGGGCTCTATCTCCAAGGATTCATTTTAACAATTAGAAATAAATCTCTTGAATAAAAATTTAGGTTGTGTGGATTTTTTTTAACTGGTAATGGCTGCCACCAAGCTAGAAGGAGGAGACCATTAACACAACATTCATCATTCAATATTTTCAGGAACTTCATTTGAGAGAACAATCTACCTGCTTTAGTTTTTATGAACCCCCTATGAGTTACAGATGCCAGATGTCTTTTCTCTGGCTGTCTCTCAGATGGCAGGCCTAGTGGCACATAAAAGGAAAAGCAGTCCATGTTGGTGAGGAAATTCCGCTTACAGCGGGACAGTCCATTATTAATGGGGAAAGTCACAGGGTACTTAATGTACGGATGTCAGACTTTCCAAATTTCATACAGTCCCCTTAGGAAGTGGTGCTGACAGATGTGTTGAAGGCAGAACTTCAAACAGAGCAGATAGTCAGCAGGGGATCATTAGTCTGTTTCAAGAACTGGGGCTCCTGGATGATTAAGAGGTAACATCTTACAAGAGCCTTGCATAAATTACATATCACAGGGTCAACACCCCAAATTCTTCTTAAGTTTTCAACAAGGCAGAGGGTCTAAATGGCAAATATAGTCTACGAGTATGTCAACAGAAGCTCTTAAAACTTTAATATTTTCATAGTCACTCTAAAAAAGCAAAGTGATTCTTCAATTAATTTTTCCTGGAATGTTTCCCAATTTCTATTGGAACAGTAATATGGTGAATTGAAGGTAAAATAGTGATCAAAACAGCCCTTTAACTTACTTCTAACTCGCTTTAAAGACACCTGTTTTTGCTGGGTAGCAAAGATGAGTTTTTAAAGCTAAGACTATGGAGGATTAATTTAAGTCTTACCCACTTCTAGTTTTTAACTAGCCCATTCAGTTGTATACTGAAAATTTCAGTAGTGCCACCTGAAAATTTATATATCTTAAGCTGTATGGACCTACTCTTATATTAAAAGAGGTGAAGTCACATGTGGCTGATCAGTGAGTACCTTCTATGTGATTTGTTGAGTGAAGCTGTTTGTTGTCTAGAAAAGTGACAGTACAGCATCCTCTGCTTTACTCTAATATGCTTAGCTCCAGAACCTCTGGATTTAATTCAGACTTGATTCTTATGTGTTTATGAGCTATCTGGAATGATAGTACATAATGAGATAACTTACATTAATTGCATTTTTGCTATTAAGGATTGCACATAGAATTTTGCTGGGAATAAAGGAAGGTCCACCAGTGGGAAGGAAATGTGGTATAGTATCTGCTACAAAATGAAACATGACATATTTCACATCCCATCTACTTGCAGGCTTTGGACCACTGACTTTCCCATCCCCTCCCTGTATTTCCTGGGCTGGTTTTTAGTGACAAACAGCATATTTTCCCAGCTAAGATAAGTATGGAAATGAAAATAGAAGCTTTGTCAACTTGAATTTCAACTTTTCTAACCTGAAAACAAACTAGCCCTCTTAGCATAATGCACTTCCCCACAAGCAATTTTCTTAACTAGGCTACAGTGCCATTTGGAAATGGGGATGTTTAGATGTATATATTTTTTCCATTCCCTGCGGAAAGTTAAGTCGTCTGAGCAATGCTGAGTGCAGATTTAATGCACATCACTGCACGCTTGCCCCAGTAACACGGTGAGGGCCTGCCACTGGAGATTCAGAACAGCTCCAGGCAAGAGCAAAGCAGATTACTGCCAATCCAGGTATTTTTAGTGACACCCATCTCTTAAGGCAGGGTGGCAAGGGCAACTATTTTCATCTAAATATCCACAGTGATTCTCAAATGAAAAACTAAGTGATAGAAGAGCTACATGATTTTCAGGAGACCAATGTGTCCACACATAGTGGAAACTCTTCCACATAACATAAACATCTTCCCCCAAAGGCTTGTGCAAAAGCGCTTTTAACGATAGATCAAAATGTAAAATCTGAACTGGAGTCAACCATGGAGATCACTAAATCCAACCTCTTTTCTTTTATTATTTAATTTTGTTATGGAAAATTTCAAACATATTCAAATTTCAGTAGTAGAGAGAATGGTATAATAAACCCTCCTGAATCATCATCCAGCTTCAATAAGTATCAACTTTGTTTCACATTGGCTGTCATCTACCAAGATAAAGAAGTATCTTTCTACTTTTCATTTTGTTTTGTTTTAATCTTGGTTTTTAAATGAGTTATCTGTGTTTTTAAACTTTTATCCCATTGCTTGATATATTTGATATACATCTCCTAAAACGGTCGTTCAAAAATTGTTGAATGTCACATTTACTCAAACTCTGTCTCATTTTTTTCCATCTATAAAATGGGAATATAGAGACCTATATCATAAGGTTGTTTTAAGAATCAAATGAATTACTATATGTAAAACATTTAAAATAGTGCCTGACACATATTATTCTCTATATAAGTGCTACTAACATTCATAAGTGAGATTTCCTCCCCTTTAGCAATCTTAATCAGTTTCTGGTGCCAGGATTATTCTCATTTTATAAAATAAAACAATAGATATCCTCCTTTTCTTTGCTCTGATACATATTATTTGGTAAGGGAATTACAAAAAAGTTTGAAAATTTTTCTTTATAAAATTTATAGCCCAAAACTTTTGGACAAAGTAATTCTTGACAACTTGCAATTTCTTCCATGATAAGTCTATTCATATTTCCTGTGCTTTCTTGGTTCAATTTTGTAAATTTATATATTCTCAGAAGATTGCTCATTTCATCCAGATGTTCAAATGATCATAGAGTTGTACGTATTTTTCTCTTATGATTTTAAATCTTGCATGCAAAATTATATACTCTTTTTTAATTTTGTATATCTGTTTGTTCTTGATTAGATTTGGAAAGGAATACTCTTGTAATTTTTTCTCACTCAAAGCTCCTATGGGATGTTTCATGTGTATGGTTTTCTAATTCACTAATTTAGAGCTTTATCTTTTTTCCTTCCATTTCCTTTAGGTTTGTTTTCTCATTTAATCACATCATGTGAATACTTACTATATTGATTTTGATTTCCAACATTTCTTGCTTAAATATTAATTTCAAGTTTACTAATTTGATTCGGAGTATACTTTTCATAAATTTGGAAGTGTAGATGTATGTTTCATTTCTTTCATTTGTGAAATAGCTATAATATGATTTTGATTTCTTCTTTGACCTAGTAGATATTAGAAAATTGATTTGAAATTTCCATGGTTCGAGTTTTAAAAAAATTTGTTCACTCCTGTAGTTGCATAAAATTATAATTAATATCTAATGTAACTGCATTATGGCAGAAAATAAGGCCTGACCTATACAATTTCAACATTGATTAAATTTTTTCATTGCTTAATAAATAATGATTTAAAAGAAGCACTACATGGACATTTAAAATGAAAGTACATAAATATATATGTTTACATGTAAGTTCAATCTTACTAATTTTTCAAATCCTTTGTATCTTTATTTACTTGGTCTCTCAAGCTAAATAACAAATGTACTTTAAAAATTTCTCCTTATACTTTTAAATACTTAGCATTATATATTTTCATGCTAGGCTTATGGTATGTCTTCATGGAGTTTGTGTATTTTAGCAACAAAAAATTACCCTTACCCAACTTAATGTTTTTGCATTTGAATAATACTTGGTCTGAAACTAATAATTCTATCTTCCTTTCTTTTCAAACTATATTTTGTTAGTAAGAATAGAGATTTCATTTTAAAATAAATGTCATCATGCTTTAGTTAGATCATACAGATTTTTAACTCAATCTGAGGTTCTTAGTTTTAATATGGAAGTTAAACCTGTCTATATTTTCTGTGATAAACTGTATACTCTTACATCTGTCATCTTTTTTGTAGGCTTTTTCTTTAATGATCTTTCCCTTATCTTTATTTTTGGTCTTTGGTTAAATAGATTACAACTTCTGTGATTTTATTGTCTCCAGCAACTTGGAAGGTACATGTCCTGTTTTTTTCTACCTACCTCTATATTTCCTCTAATTATTAAAATAAAGAATACCGTAACTTTTGACTCTCTCTCAAAAATGAGAAAATACAACATGCTTTTACTAGTAAAAATGATGATGTATATGAGAATGGTAAGTATTTGTAGTAAAGAAATAACCAAACCCAAAGAGAGGTCTAGCCTTTGCTAGGCTCCTGAGAGGTGACCCCTAAACCTTTAGGGTGTCCCACGTGATAACACAGTCTTTGTTTATCTGGGGGTCTTGGACCATACCAGACATTGTAATGATTTGATTTATGGAGGCTTTGGACCATGCCGTGTCACCTTGACCTCTGGAGAAACTGGAGATGCAGAAAAAACTCGGGACACTAGCTCAGGTGAGCTTTCCTGATTTACAATACTCTTAAGTATTGTCACACATTGTTGCCAGGAAAAGTTAGCACTATCCATGCCTCCACTGGGAAAGGACAACTGGAAGCTCCAATATATGGAACCCTTCTGGAATCTGCACCATGCAATTCATTCCTTTGCTGATTTTAATCTATATCCTTTCACTATAATAAACCATAACTTTGAGTATAACAGCTTTCAGTGAGTTCTGTGAATCCTTCTAGGGAATTATCAAACTTGAGGATGGTATTAGGGTCCCCTGAACTCTGCAGTTGGTGTCAGAATTAAGGGTGGTCTTGGAAACTTCCTAACTCTGCATATGCCATCATATTAAATAATAAAATACTATGCATGTGCTGATCAAATGTCTTTATTAATTATGTCAATTATGTACAGATTGGAAGTTCACTCCCCAATTTCCATGTTTAGGAAGCTTTCTGATCATGATGCTTTCTTTTTATATTCTTTACAAAATTTATTTAGTTAGTCATTCTTATCACTAATTCAATTTTCTACAATGTTCATTTGGCTTTTTACCGAGTCTGCATTGTAGGTTTTAATTCCTTCATTTCTAATCTTTGCCAGTTCCATTTAAATCTCAGTCTGTATCACAGGCAGCTCCCTTTTCACATTTTCACATAAGCATCTTTTTTTCATAGAATACTTATTTTATTGTACTTGACTGAAAGCACAACAGAGGTGTATCTTTAATGGATCCTTATCTTTTCTTAAGGCATTCTTTTCACATGCATTTTTTGTTTTATTTTATTTGGTATCCTCAGGCAATGGCTTCCACTCTCGCCCACCCTTCCTACCCTATTTGTCACTGAGTATTTCCTTCGTTCATCATGATGGAATAGATTTTTATTTAACTCTGTTTATTAATATTGGTTGTGATTCTACCCAGGTCTTAAGTTCACCATCCCAAAATGGGTGCAATCCTTTATTTCTTCGAACTGACCACAAGGGGCTTCTCAGAATCCCAGGATTAGATCTTAAGTTAAGGTAATTTCATAGCCATTTTCCCTTTCCAAGTTACTGTTGTCTGGCTATCATTGATTTAGTAAGTTTCTGAGGAACTGAGATAGAACTTTCTCTTGCTTCAGTTACTACCTTCAGAAGGAACTGATATCACCTTCATCCTGTGCTTATATCTAATGTGCCATTGTAGTTTCTTTCTGTACAATTAATTAGTTGGAATTTCTGATTTCCTAGTAACTTTAGAGGAAAAAAGAAAAGATAGCATATGGTATTTGTGTGTGTGGAGGTGGAGTAAGTGTTATAGGACACCTCCTTTGGATTCATCAGATAAAAAATGTTTCCTTATAATAAAAGGATGGACAGCAGAATTTTAAATTAGAAGTCCAGATTTGATATATATTTGACATAGAGATACAAAATGGGCATTGCTGGAAGCTTTTACAGATAATCTTTCCATTTTCCTTGTTAATTTAGCTATTTAGCCATGAGTTTCCTCAATACAGGCTATCTGGGGTATAGTTATAGGTAATTCTTCAAATAAGTTTTTGGTGAATTTTTGATAGTTACACTCTGCTGCTATACTATTAGATCTTTGCTTCTTTCTTTGATTTTCATGGTAAGCTGGGTAATAATAAGTAAGCTTTGGCTGCCTAGAAGTCATTTACCATCACCATCTCACCCTACCTCCCAATACTGTTGAAAACATTTTTTCAGCAATTTCTAATTTTTTTTAAAGCTAAACACTCAAAACTTTTAACATTACCTCAGAACTCTGGCCTCTGCCTACATCTGTGGGTTCATCCTACTATACCTGTCACTTTTGGGGGTCCCAGCCCACTGGTTTTGTCTCATGGCCAAGTACACTCCCCACTCCTGGCTTATGAATTATTGTTCTATCTATAACACTCCTTCATTCCTTCAGATCTAAGTTCCAGAGCTACTTCTTCAAGGAAGTCAATATCCTTTCCTATTTAATACAATCATTGAACCCTGCTCTTCCCCAATCATAAGCAAGAGTACACACCTCAGTGTGATAATTTGACTCTCCTCTTACTCCCTGTAAATTCTGTAAGGGAGTATTCCCGGGTGGAAGAACATTCTATTTTTGCTCACTTCTGTATCTGTCGTGACTACTATAAGTCCTGGCCTCGGACAGGTTCTGCCAAAGTGTCTTATTTTTACTTTTTAAAAAGAATCTGTTCTCTTCAACTTTGGCATCCTAATTTACATGCTCCATTAGAACCCCACTATAATCTCAGTCATCATAACAAAGTAAACTGGAACTGTGCATTTATATGGAGGGCTGGTTGGAAGATCTATTTGTTGAATTTGCAAGGCAGCAGGACTCAGAGACGATGGTGTAGAAATATATTTCGTATATTTAGTTGTTGTTTTTAGAGGTGTGTCATAGCTACCTCATCTTGCAGTTCAGTGGGAACCACAAAAGGAAAAACTGTGATACTTTAAATCATCTCCTTTTTGTGTTTTAAATCTTAAGTCATCTTTTCAAAAGGCCAATCTGAGTTTGCATGGCACAATAAGAACTGGGCTTCAAATACCTAATAACTGAAGTATGTTGGCATTTCTGTAGGTGTTCCCTAGTGTATATGCTGGTTTGAGGGATGGAGAAAACATGTACGTTCCAAATTACTTCACTAAGTAGAGATTCTCCAAATGTTTCTGAAATGCTACATTATCAACTGCAACTATCTTTCCAGCTGTGCCTGCCATATGGATATATGAACTCCTGTGGAGTGTTGTTATAACACAACTCCTTTCCAGGGGTTAACTCTGACAGTTACGATTATGATAATGTGTTAACCTGCAACCAGCTGATGTGAGAAAAATAGGATATGTTACAGCTAGAAATGGGAAGAGCTTTATTGGCTGAGCACAAAATGGCTGTCCATTGTTTTGTTAGCAGCCAGCATCCTCCCAAGATATCATGAACATTCTCCTAAATATTTTCTGGATTAAAGTTTGACATTTCTTTTGGTTCATGATGCAGGCAGAGTTGACCTCTTTGTAAAACTATTACTACTACACTTGGCATTTTATTTGATATTTATTCTGTCTACAAATGTCAAAAATCACTAGTGAATATGGTTAACTCAAATCAACTGGATGGGTTAAAAAAGTTTCTCATCAATATTGTTTGTCCTTAAGGAATATATAGTCACTTAGTTAAACCATTTCCTTTAAAATTAGTATTCTGATATTGCATAGCACCTATTCTTTTGGGTGTGAAAGTGAACTTTACTTGCCTAAATGCATAGTTTCTTCTGGTCTTTGATTTGGCCTTCTCCAGTTATTTTTTTCCTAAATTTCTGAAAACTAAACTGAGCAGGTTAAAAAAAATCAGAATAATGGTCAACTTCTTACTTATAATTTAAGAATCATAGGATCAAGATTCCTAATAATAGAAGTGCATATTACATAACTTTGCATTCAATTTCTGAACTTCCAACCAGAGTCTACTTCCAAACTTCCAGGACTTAGCCAGCATTGCTTCGTTCTATGTATCGCACCATTATCCTGCTTAAATCAATGTAACATCATGATGCACGGACCTGACAAAACACTGATTTGTTGCTGAAAATGTATCCAAAGAGCTGCTCATTTCTTTTACAGTTGAAAAGAAGAGATTCATAGTGTATATTTCCAGTGGGCATTAAAACAAGGATGATTCCCATATATCCTGCAGTGATTGTCTGCTGGATTATTTATGAAATGCTCAGTCAGGTTCATGTTGTTGAAAGATCAGTGTTGATCATTTATTTTGTTCTGGCTGGTATATCCCTAGTAGTACTCTAGTGGATATGTAATGTGTTTTTCACATCTCCAGACTCTTCATGTCCCAACTAGCACCTGTGTTCCAACACAATATCATCCTTCACTGCTTTCTGGGACAGGACAACTCGAAAAGAGAAAGTTCTGCATGCAGTTGAGCTTTGTTGAATGATAGCAGTTTATAGATCATTCAGCTTTATGGGTCAAATCTCACTCTCCAATTGTCATTTCCTTTTGGTGCTAATGTATTTGGGCTCCCTCTGATTTTTTGGATGTTTAAAAAGAAAATCAAGCTGGGATGTCCCTAGCTTGATTTTAAATCTATATATCCACAAATACACCTATATCTTGCCTAACATTAAAGTAAGGAGGGAGTAACTATCAGGAGAGAAACTGGGTAATTAGAGCCATCATTAATTAAGTAAAATCACTGGTTTTTGCCAAATAAAGAATAGGGAAATATATGCACAAAAGCAAAGGAGGAAAAAAAAAGAAAAGAGAGAAAAAGATTTCTTGAAATTTATTTCTGCTAATTTTTAAATACTAAATGATTCTCTTTATGCTACTGTACAAAAAGAAATTCTATTTCTAAGTGCTATCAACTGGGACTTTCCATAGCTGCAAAATCAGCTTAAACATCCCTCCTACCAGAACTAAAAAGAGAGGTAAGGTAGAGCGCATATAACTACAACTCCCAGGGAACTCTCTTTAGCAACCAGACCAGCAATTCTCCTATACTGGCCAATGTAAGAAATTGGGGACTCAGCTATATGAGGTCTAGAATTATTCTCTGTCCAGGGAATGTTTGCTATTTATATAAAGCCGTTTTTTTTTTTTTTTCCTACTCCTAAGGGTATAGTTGTTGACATCTAGAAGTTAAAAAGTATAGTCATGAAATATTCAAATTGTCTTAAAGAGGGCTGACAGCAAAATTCAAAGGCAAAAAATATGTCAGTAGCATCACAGAATACACTTTGCCAATTTAGGAGATAACTGACATCAGGAATATTCACCTCTTTTCATCCTGTCACATCTGGTAGGGGGGAAACAAGCCACTCTTCCAGACGTGCAAGGTCCAATTCCTCCCTTTGCTTTCCTTGACGATTCTTTGAGCTAAGTCAGAGGTTCTTAACCTGGGGTCCACGGACCCCTTTGGGGTCTGTGAACTTGAATTGAAAAAAAATTAACTTATCTTTATTTTCTCAGACTTCTAACTGAAATCTAGCATTTCCTTCACTTATGAATGTATGCAGTAAATTACAGTAGTATTCCATGGTTTACACCTGACTACAAAGGGGTCTGTGGAACAAAAAAGGTTAAGAAGCCCTGAACTAAATGATTCGTGGCTGAGAGAAGTGGAGCCTGCCCTGGTAAGGACAAATACTCCTGATGACCTATCCTCCCAAACATGGAATGTCCCACCATGTCTTATGGGTCAGACAGTTTATAACAAGTCATTTCTGATTGATGTGGCTCTTTTTCTGCTTACTGGTTAAAAAAGGAAGCTTAATATATGGAGAAAAATATCACCTTACTAATTGTTTCACATCATTATATGCTGTTTAAGTCACTGATGTGCTATGATGGTCACCGGTTGGCAAAGGGGGAAGAGAAAAAAGGGCAAAAGTTGGCTCATTCTATTTCAGATAAAAAGAATCTAGGCTCATATCTTTCAAAGATGGTAGTGTCAAGAAGCACCAAATAAGATTGCTGTAATAATATTTAATATCCAAAAGAAAAAAAAAAAGATACCTACTAGCTTATGATATTAACAAATTGCTAACTAAATGTTTGCCTTTCCTCACTGAATTCAATTGATTTTCATTTAATTGAACATATAAACTTCCTTGGCTTAGAAATGAAAGTCAGAATGCATTTTCCATAGAAATTATGTGATAAAAGGGGGTTTAACTCAAGTTTGTCTGAACCACAACATTCTTGAGAATGACACAGTAGTATTATTTTGATGGTGCCCCCAACTAACATTTAACCATTATTTCCTGGTGTTCCAACTCTGGGTAGTAAGAACCCACTTTTGGCTTTCAACTGCAGAATCTCTTCTGAATTACTGGTTTCCATCCAGGCCAGTCTTAACCTACTGGACACCCATGGCTTTTAAATGATTTGCAAGAGATGGAAGCATCAATACAGTAAGCCACTTAACAGATGACATGAAATGGGCATCAAAGGGCAGCTACCTTAGTGGTGACCAATCAACAAGGACTCAGGATGCTCAGACCATTATTTATCATTTATTAGTTAAGCGTTTTTAAAACCAAGAATTTATTTGGGTCACCCTCCTGCATTCAACATGCACAGAATGAGATGACTAAAGTGGAACGACTTCCCTCTCATCTACATGGTCTACTATGTCCCAACTAAGATCAGGAAATGATATAGTAACTCAGCCCTGATAGTGGTGTTCTTCTTATGGCTCTTCATGAGAATTAAGTGACTGATGATTTACTAACCATTTAAAAATCTCAATTTTTTTTACTGTCATATGAAATAACTTATAGACTGCTTTCTTTAGTCTATTAAAAAACTTCAGGATTATTTTAGCAATAATTTTAAAATCCTGGCCCCTCTTAGGTTGACAATGCTTCATTTCTTCTAAGGAAATGGAATGGAGCACAGGCACAAATTGTCGACACAAAACAGAAAATACAAGCATAAAGATTACACAGGGTTTGGAGGAGGAAGAGAAGGCTGTTGGAGTAAACGTCAACCATCATTTTGTCTTTAAGAAGCAATTTTTAAATGTTAGAAGAATGGCTAAATGGGCACTTCAATCACTTTGATAAAGTCACAATGCTAGAGCATGACCCGCTTATGTTAATAATAGGTATAAATTCCATATGAATCTCTTAGGAGATATATCTGAAAAAACATTTGCCTACTTAAATTTTTTTATATGAATATAAACCCAGACAAACAGTTTTCTGATTTAATTCTGATTTCAAGTTTAAGCAAATGAAAATAATCAAACCAAGTCTAATTAATAAAATCGGGAACGATTGTAAATTTTAATTGTACAAATTGCTGCCACATGTATTATGTCTTTTGACTCCTACAACACATTTGAAACATTGACAGCACAAAGATAAATTTCCAGTTGGCTGGTATCATAATTTGTGAGGATTTGGGCATTATGCTAGGAACCAGGATATAGGGAAGGAGAGGGAGCTAAAATGTCCAAGAGAGAAAGTAGAAGGAATAAGCTGGAAGTAGAGGGACTGCTTCCTGAGGAAGGTGGCCAGTTGTCCAGATCATACAGTGAGAAACCTGGTACTCATCCAGGTTGATACCAGTATCCAGTATCTGAGGGGATTTGACATGATAGGTAGGACCCAGGAACTAGACTTCCTAGACATCAACACTACCTCAAATCCATAGGATAGCACTGAGGTTTGGAGCTGGGATAAAATGGTGCATCTTTGGGTGAGGCTGGAGGACAAGGGCTGAGCTAAGCATCTGGATTACAGTGACAAGGGTTGGTATTTGGAGCAAGCCTCCATTTTAGGAAAGCAAATAAGGATGCACAAGTAGTCTACAGCTTTAACTCAGTTATGTAGAACTGGTAAACATGGGAGCCAGTTTGGCAAGGAGTATGGGAATGATGCATGGAGTGGCCTCCTGGCTACAATGTTGATGCCTTAAGGGTTATTCTGGGCATCGAGCATGTTTGTTTTAGTACAGCAGGAATAATCTTGGCCCAATGACCTGTAAGCCTAGTTTGGACTAATTAAGAAACTGGTGGGCCTGAAACTGAAGGTGACATCTTGAAATTGATAGCTGAGAAGTTGTGGGAAGGTAGAAACATGACAGTTGAGGAAATAGGGCTAAGGAAAACTACATAATTGGCCCAAGACCACACAGTAAGTTGATAGGAGAGCTTGGACTAGAACATAGGTGTCCTAGTGTCATGCTTGCCCTATAGTAAATACAAAATAGTCCAGCTGAAATAATCATGATGTGGGATGGCATGCATGATACTTTTTGGGCTCTCATGATGATCTTTATGGAAATGTCTAAATGAAATTAAATGTATGAGACCCTGAAGAAGTCTGCAAACTTAAAGCTTTTGCTAGGACAAGATCTACTTGATTTCTAAGACTGAGAGACAGATTTTTGTCCCTGGTTGCATATTAGAATCACCTGGGGTGCTTTCAAAAATGCAGATGCCTGAGGACCCCATTAAAGAAATTCAGATTTAATTGTTCTGGCTTGGGGGCCAGAGAGCCATTGGCATGGCATAGAGGGTACAGCACTTAGTTCCACTGTCTGGAAGAAAAGGGAATGTCCTAGGCAAGGGTAACTCTTGGTCCTGCCATTGATCATTACGTAACCCTGCATAATCTCTTTGCTTTGATTTCCTTATCTGTAAAACCCACGCCCTTTCTTCTCTTATAGGATTATTATGAGTCTCCAAAGACATCACAATGTAGATCATAGCACTATAAGCACAATAAAAACTCCACAGATGTTCTAAGATCCCTGGGACTGATGCTGTGCAAATGAGATCTAATTTTAATGGGTTGTGTGCTCTAAATTTTGTGTAAAATCATCTAAAGATGACAATTCTAGCTAGGTTCTCTAAAATTCATAATAATGAATATAATCTGTAGTGGTTTGAAGTTGCATGTACCCCCAAAAAACATGTTCTTAAATCTAATCCAGTCCTGTGGGTATGGACCCAATGTAAATAGGACTTTTTGATGAGGCTACATCAGTTAAGGTGTGGCCCACCTCAATCAGGATCAGTCTCACTCCTATTACTGGAGTCCTTTATAAATGAAATGAATACAGAGATAGAAATAGAGAGAGAGAGAGAGAGAGAGAGAGAGAAGCCATGGAAGCAAGAAGCTGAAATCAATAAAACCCAGAAGAGAAGGAAGAGACAAGCAGATGCTCACCATGTGGCAGAGGAGCCAAGGATCATGGGCAGCCGGTCTTCTGGAAGACAGCATTTCCTTGATGATGCCTTAATTTGGAATTTTCTCAGCTTAAAAACTGCATGCTAATAATTTCCCATTTTTCAAGCAGAACCATTTCACGGTATTTGTTTTAAGCAGGAAACTAAAGCATAATCTCAGAACCACAATCAGGCAGGTTATACTTTATACTTAGGAAGTCATATTTTCACTAATGCAGTAAAAGATGGTCACATGTAAACTCACTTCTGAATGTGATACCTGAGAAAAAGTCAGTCTTTTCTTAGTTGTTCATTTCCCTTATCAATAAAACAACTTCAAAGGTAAAGACTGAGGTGCTTACGTTTTATTTGAAATTATCTTAAATATGAATTTGACATAAGAAATGCTCAATTTTCTGCTTGGGTGATGTGAAAATCAAAAGACTCCATCTCAGAAGGTTTGGACCTGGGCTGGTTTTGTAGAAGGTGATCGAAGCAGGCGGATCTTAAATCTGGCACTGTCTCAGAGTCAACGGGGCTTTTTGAAAACAACAGTTATGGGGACTCCACTGCAGATTTATAGAATCAGAATATCCTTGGAAACAGTCTGGGCACCCATGGCTTTAACAAGTTTTCCCAGTGATTCTCAAGCAGCTTGCCTGTCACTGGCCAGAGGTAGTTTGTGTGTATGTGTGTGTGCGTATATTTATGTGTGTACCACAGGCCTAGTTCAGCACTTTTCAAACTTTAATATGCCAATGAATCAGCTGGGAAACTTGTTAAAATGCAGATTCTGATTCAATAGGCCCAGTGGGTGGCCTGAAATTCTACCTTTTTAACAGGTAGAGGCCACTTGTCCACAGATCACACTTTGAGTAGTGAGGATCATATGAAAGTTAGGTTGGAACTAAAACCTCTCTTGATGAACAGTTCACGAGGATTTCAATGGCAAATAACCTGTCAATTTACATTGAAGGGAGGAAACTTAAGGTACTCTAGTTCTATTCCTGTTCACTTAGAGCTTGGTTAAAGATCAAGAATCTTTATGACCCAGAGCTGGTAGAAAGCAAGGTGAAAATGTTGGACCTCAATAATCTCTGTTTCTATTAGAAAGAGGGGTCATGGACAACCAGAGTCCATCATGGTGATTTCTATTTTTTGGTATTGGTGTCAAGATTTAATAGTAAAATCTATGCACCAAGATCACATCTGAATTAGAGAAGACAAAGATGCTACACATGGTGACTGGGAGAGACCTGGACATACCTGCTGACTAAAATGCTTTTCAAAATAGGTTAATTGCTGCTCATTTTTATCTTCCCTACAAAGCTCTGATACTGTACAGCTTTTGAAATAGGACATACAGCATCCCTTACAATGGATTTCACACCATTGCTCAGTATCCCACTGATATAATAAAAGGCTGACTCATTTCCTTTCCTGTGCATGATCTGTTACAATTGAAACTGGGATACCATATGCTGGGACAAAAATGTTCAGGGAGTCCAGTAGGTCATGGTGATTCTGCCAGCTTTAAGGTGATGCACAGCCTGGAAAAGCAATGAAACAATCACTGCTGTATAGTTCACACTGGAAGGTTTTAGGTAACTGGGGAGGGGTTTCATCATACAATCATTGACTCCACTGCCCCAAACTGATGGATGCCTGAGATGTTCTCTTACAACCTTGAAGATCCTCATTTTGGTTTTCTTCCAAATTTCCTTGCCTTGCCTGCTTTGCCTACACTGTTACTGGGCATTCGGTGTCTATTAGAGCCATAATGAGAATATTTATTTCCTTGTCTCTCACCATCAAGGCTGTCAGGAATGTCAGCACAGCTCAAGGAACAGGATTTCAGAGCTGTTGACTGCTGCCAGTGGAGACAAGCACATTTCAGTTGATGTCTACAGAAATGTTTAATATATTTCTCTGTGGGAAGGGGAGAGCATTCAGGTACTTTATTGTGTGCAGCACAGCATCAGTTCATGTTCTGCCTTTCCCAAAAATATCATTATATCAGGGAGTGGTGTCTTTTTCCTTAATATACCACAAGATTAATTTTTAGACTTGCTGCCATGTTATGAAAGCTTAGTGCTGTGAAGGCAGCCTGCAGAAGAAATTAGCAAAATGTTCAATTCGTATTTTGATCAGATTTCACACTAAGAAGAGAAGTGTTAGTCTGAGTGAACTTTACCTTAACCTAAATATACATCCCCAGTTGAGTTGCTTCCTGGTATAAAGGATAGGTCTTAAAAATGCACATATACTTGATAGAGAAGGTATTTAGTCTTTATTAAAGAGTTATATTTCCATAATGATGGAACTTAAAGGGATCCAAGAGATTTCTCTTACTTTTCAGATAAGAAGTCTGAGGCATAGAAAACTTGGAAGATATTTGTCCAATACCAAGTAGTGATTGAAACAGAGCCAGGACTGGATCTCACATTCCAGAGTCCAAATTTAGTTTTCCAGATTCTACCTTTAAGGGAAAACGATGTCCTAAAGAATGATCCTATTTCCTATAACATACACTGCTAAATTCAAATCTGGCTTCTTTTCCAGTCCTTGAAATACAGACCTTCTAAAATTCCAAGGTTTGATCCAGATGTGGATGAATGCTTGCCTCAGCCACCTTGTGTGTACACTTATCTTGCCTACGGTGCAAACTTTTAGCTATTTTGCTCATTGTTATTCCTTGCTGGAAAAGTTAGCTAGAACATGATAAGCTAAGGAAAAGTTATCAGCTTTAGAATACAGGACAAAAAAATAAAAGGGATTTTCAAATCCCAAATTAAAAAAAAAAAAGTTACTGTTTTAATCCTTTTTTAAAGCTAAATAGCAAATTAAGGAAATAAAAAGTATAGCAGATATTAAGCTAAACCTTAGCCTGAATTTCCAAGAATAGAGTTTATCAATCTTGTCATCACAAACCTCAAGGAATCATAATAAATATTACCACCTATTAAGCCTCCACACTGCTGACCTCTTTATGTGCAGTCATATCTGCCCTTCAGCCAGGAGACTGTCAGCTCTTTTAGTAGACACGCTAGCTGGCTACACAACAGCTCCCCACCTTCTTCATTTTTAACAAAGTTATGATTTTTTTCAGGGTATGACATATCTGCTTAAAAATATGAACGGAAAACTCGATTTTTCAGTTTCCTTTGCCTCTCAGGGTGATCAATGAAATGGAGGCAAAAGTTGTCAGGCAAACCTTCCATAATACAAAGGAAAATTAAAAAGGAGAAAGACGTTAGCCTTTTGTCCTTGCCTCTTTATATTTCTTTCTGTCTGTAATGCAGACTTGAGGCCTTAGCCACAACATGTGCTAAGGACTTCACAGAATGCTGAGAAAGGGCTTAGGTTTGGGAAGGTATCCTCAAGAAGCTGTGTCTGCTTTAGACTGAAAATCTTTTGACTCCTTGCATACGAGAACAACACACTCCAATCTATTTAAGCCCGTGTTAGCTGGGTTTACTGCAATTTGCAGCCAAAGGCATTCCCAACTGATCTAGCCATTACAGGTCTCCACAGACTGACCTTGGATGCCGGGGTCTAGGGACTTTGGTTCCTGGATTACCCTACGCAGTTCAACAAAGAGATGAAATGAAGAGGGGCCATCTTTTTTAACACAATAAAATTGTAAAAAGGCCTGGTAGTTTTAGCTACATTGCTTTACCAAGAAACAGGATTCTGATTTTGATTGACTCAGGTGTCTTTCCCCTTGTGCCAGGTAGACAGAAGTGGGGTAGAACATTTGCACAATCTGATATTTTCCTATCCTAATTATGGGCACCATGCACGTTGACTCTTCCTCTACACGGAGGACTTTGGGAATCTCTACAAATGGCACTGCCCCCTCAGCTGGTGCCAAGAGGGAGAACATTCCACAAGAAAAATAGCAGTCAGTGAAGTGAGCACATGTCAGCGCATTTATATTTACCTCCAGAATGGGGTGGCGGGCCACACAGCAGTACCATTCCCTGACCTTGACGGACAGACACCGTGCTTCTAGTTCTTGTTTTAAAGTTTTCAAGATCTGTTGGGAGAAATAAAGGGAAAAGGGTTTAAACTTTAAAGTCCTAAGATATTACAGGAGACTATCACTATTTCAAAAGAGGACAGTTCTTTGCTGAAAAACAGCCTTTGCAGTGCCTGTGAAAGAGCAATTCAGGTTGGCTTCCTTTCACATGATATTGTCCTTGTCTTCTTTGACCCTATGTCTGTGCTGTCCAGTAGGGGAGCCACTTGCTATTTAAAATCAAATAAATTAGAATTAAATAAAATTAGAAATTTAGTTCCTCAGTCACACTAGCCAGATTTCAAGTGCTCAGTAGGCACATGTGGCTAATGGCTACTGTATTAGCACAGAAATAGAATATTTGCATCATCGTAGAGAATTCTATTGGTCAGTGCAGCTCTGATGAAGAAACTGAGACCTGCCAAAGATCTCTCTATAATTAAGCGTCATTTTGAGGATGCAAATTCACATCAAAAACCATTCTATTTTATGCAGTTATATTTGTAATATCTAGAATCAATCTCTCTCTTTATATGTGGATATGGAATATATATATTTCTCTATATATCTATCTATATATATATACACACACATACGTATACATATAAACACATATATAATTGTTTTGAAGTACTTGTGTGTTTTTAAATATGTAGTAAATACAGTCCTAGGTACTTTTGGAAGTAGAAATTTCTCTTCCCTCAAGGAGTTCAAGGGTGATTAGAGAGATTTACAAATCCAATGGTCATAATTTGAGTCAATAAATAAACAGTTGCAATAAAAATAAGTTGATGTAAGAAAAATGTCTAATAATGTGACTGACACATTTTTGTTCAACAAGTGGCTTTTCACCCACCCTTCCAAATGTGAATCTTCTCAAATATTGGGTTTAATAACCTCTTATTTGATCTGAGAATTCTTCCAGCACAAGTGGGTCTTGCAGGGCTGCAAGTTATCTGGCCGAGTGTACTATAGAGCACTAACATTCGTTGACTACTTCCTTCAAGCTAGCCATCGTGGAAAGGATTTTATGATGATTACCTCATTTAATCCTAGCAGCAATTATATGAGTTAAGGACCATTAATGTCCCCATTTTCCAGACTAGAAGCATTAAGAAATTTGCTTAAGGCTTCAACATTAGCAATGATAGAGCTAGCATGTGAACCTGGACAGCCTGCCTGTAGTTACAAAACTGAATATTTCCGCATGCAAGCTTGGTTTCAGGGAGGGGTCAGCATATTAAAAAACATAAACACATAAATGTCTTGATTACTAGCATCTTCTGGAATTGGTGAAATTTTTAAGCTCCTACATTATTGTTTTCATTATTAATCACTTATAAAAATTCCATTAAATGCCATCTGGTTGCGAGCTCAGGATGCAAACATTGTGAGAACACAGCTTCTTCCCTATAGGGACTTAAGAGTTTTGTGGGCAGGACTGACACATAACATCTAATCACAATAACCCAAAGACTACCAGAGCTGAGGTGTGAAAAGGGTGCATGGAGGACACACACATACTCAACACAATGCTAAACAGTGCTACAATTGCAATTACTTTGCTGATGTAATAAACTTCTATTTATTCAATGGATACCAAGTGAGGCTGGAACATTTTTTTCCTCTTTTTTAAGGTCTGAGAGGCCTTCAAAAGGGATTAAACCAGAGATTTTAAAAAATCTTCATCATGGAATCTTTTAAATAAACACTATTTCAATTAATATTTTAAACTAACATTAACCATATAAATAATACTGGACAAGTTTGAATTGTCACTTATTCCATATACTTAGGGTAAGTCCTCTAAATTTTTGCATGGATAGCCCATCCTATCTCCATAGTTGCATGAAAAATTAAAAGCCGACAGATAATAGAGGTCAGGTCATACCAGGGCAAAACCCCACAACATTCTCTGACTAGTTGAAAAGCATTAAGAAATGAATGGAAAAATGAGAAATACATGCAATGTTTTTAAACCATTCCTTCTGAGCTTAAAAAACTAGATTCCTTTTTCTTCCTTTTTAGTTTATGAAGTCATTCAATTCTACAAGAATTAGGTATTCAGTACACACCAAAATTAATCTTGTACTTGACAAAATATTTAGAAATATTTCTAAGTAGTTTATTCCAAATGGGAGACCCTACCTAGTTAGGGAATGGAAGGACTGTGTTTGAAAACCATTTCTGATATTTATTAGCTGTGTTGACTGTTGGTAAGTCTCAATTTTTTCATAAATAAAATGAGAATAGATGTTTTTTATTTTTAAATGATAAACATGGACAAAGGTTAAATGAGATAATATTCGAAACTCAGAAAGCCAACAAGGCTTCTCATTCCACGGGGCTGGTGTTCATTGTGTATTTGTTCCATCCAGTGATGAATGCTGTAATCTAGTGGCACATCATACCCAATCATTTTATTTTAAGAAGGATTCTAAATAGCAAAAGTGCTCTAGAGCATGGCCGTAGATGCTAATCAAAGGACACGATATTTATGCATATGTTCAAGGAAAGACTGCAGGTCCAAAATTGGTCTTTTCAGATATAACTACATATCCAGATCCTAAATATTAGCAGCATGATAATTTCCAAAACAAACAACTGTATGTGTGAATAAGTATATTTTGAAGATTGTAGGTACATGGCAAGGACTTTCTTAGCAACAGTCCTATATATATTAACTTATTTAATTCAATTTATCTCCAAATCCTTGGTACTTGTCAATGATCAGTAGCACCAGGCATTACGAGATAGATTACATTATGCATAATGTTCTATCACTATAACCAACACAGAGATTACAATAATAGCATCTATTTACGAAATATATTGGAGTCATACCATGTGCCAAGATTTTTCTTATATGACCTCATTTAATTCCATTATAGTTTAAATTCCCAATTTACAGATGATATAACTGAAGCTCAGAGAGGAGGATACAAGCACATGTCTGTCTTTCTCCAAAGTCTCTGCTCTGAAACACCAGAATATATAGCTTCCCACTGACTTCACAAAGCCAGTGAAAAGAGCATTCGAACTAGTTAGCATCATAGGGACAAAAAAGATCCTCTGAATGAATTTTATGCTCTCCAGGGAATATGCAAGGAGATCCATATTTCAATACAAAATATGATATGTTGTTAGATTGGTTCCCAATCTTCTATTCCATTGCTTTTCTTTGTGGGTAAGCACTGGATGTGGGGATTTTAAACATTAGGAGAAAAGGATGAAGTTGAGCAAGGAGAAAATGATGAAAAACAATTCTATGAAGAAGCAGGATTTTTGTATTGCTACCATATCTGAAAAATTACACTTGGGTTGTATTCTCTCTGGCTCCATGCGGTTACTAAAGATATTGTTGGATATGTGACATATATTTATTTATTTACATATGCATAGATATAATGAGAAATTAATATCCATGTGCTGTGGTTTCTCAAAATAGTTTGTTTTCCCAGCTATGTATATGGTTCTGTAACAAGTGATTTGTAGACTCTCTAAAAAGTAAATGTCTATACTCTTTGGTGTTGATTTCATTCATTGGCATTTTACATAAATTTTTCTAACAATCGTGCTAAGGAACACACAATTTTGTGGCAGATTTGTTTTCATATCATATTTGTCTGTGAAAACAACTGGCCTTTATTCTCCAATGGAATGTACTATCAGAAGTTTATTTTTAAATGAGACTACAAAACATGCTATAGTATTTGGACTGCATAGCTTATTGAGAGCAGAGAGGAAGTGATTTAGCAGTTAAATTTCTCAGGGAGTACAAGTGCACAAAGGCCTTAAAGCAGCAATAAGTGATAAATAATAAAAAGCCTTAAAGTATGAAAACATTTGGAATTCAGACCACAGTGTAAATCGGAGAACGCAAGAAAAAAAAATCTCCACTTATTTCCTGTCTGGAAAGTTATTAAATATTTAAAGCTGGGAAAGAGGTAACTTACAATAAATACCTGGTATAGTCTAGAGAAAACAAAATCAAAAGTGTTTATTTAAGATATGTTTTGGGAAGAAATAACAGTAAATAAGAAAGAATCATTTATTTAGACCATCACCAAGGGACTGTCCATCATGCAGATGAACAGGAAGTACTAAAGGGACCACCCCAAAGGGGGAGATAAGAATGTCTAAAATAAAAATGGCCAGGAAAGGTTAATGAGATAATCTACAAAGAGGAGGGAGGAAAGGAGGAAAAAAGAATAAAGTAAACCATTTCAATGCAAGTAAAAAAATACCAATTCAATTTTTTTTGAAAGGCATGGATGGATTTTATTTATTACCCTATATCTACAATTTAATTTGAGGTAAAAATATAAGCAACACATAAAAATGCCGATTTCTGCTACCATGTGATATTAATCTCCATTGCGAATATTGCGATAAGCTAATGAAAACTCTATATCATCACATACGCTAGGCTTTTCATATAGCTGGTATTTTACAACTCTTATTGTTTGTGAAATCTCGACACATGTAAGATTCTCCTACAACTGGAGAAGATATCAGAGGGGGACATAATTAGCTTATTGACCCTTACTCTCCACACTGGAGCCTCAACGTTAACAAGTAGAGTTATAAAATAATGAAGGCAATGAAACCCCCTTGAGCCTGATCCAAGTTGGCACAGTGTTTCAATGAATTCCATGCCACAACAGGTTACAGGATAGTGAGGCTGTAGTGTCATTTAACTTGCCCAAATACTCATACCTGATCTTAAACTTCTGATACACCATGCATTTTATTAATACCAATTCACTTCTTTTCCTGACTTGGCTACACCTGGATTCTATTATTCTCACAGAGTGGCCTCAGAACAAAATATTGTCAGCCCTGGTACCAGTTCTCAGTTCCTCAAATTTTGTAAAAAGCAATCAATAAGCAAGTCAGTATCAATTCGGAAAAATTGCCAAGCAATATGTTTGTTACGAATATGATTTCCATAATGATGATTGTGCCATTTATAAAAAGAGAGAGGTGTTTTGGGAAGTTACCTTTAAAAACCCATTCTCTTGCAGCATATTTTAAATTATCACTTGATTCTACCATTTGTCCCCTGAGTGTGTGTAAGTGTGAATTTGCATCTGCATGGTTTCTTGAATTCCAGAAACCTAAGCTGAAAATAAATTTACAAAACCTTACGAGTTCCAAAGCCACATTTTTGGCATTCTTCCATTCAGGAAGAAGGAAGACACCATTAGTGAGACTGGCATGTTTACTGGGTTTCCCTATGAAAGAATATATAGCAAGAGAAAGAATTGCATAATGGATAACAGACAGGCTTTGGAGTCAGAAGGACCTGAGTATAAACCCAGCACTCTCACTCTCAAGCTTTATGATGTGGTGCATTACTTAATCTCCTTGAATTTTAGTTTCTTTATGCTTTACATGCATGATCTTAATCTTCAAAAAGCCCTGCGAGATAGGGATTACTATCATAGCTCACAGGGCTTTTTGAAGATTAAGATCATGCATGTAAAGCACTTAACATACTGTCTGGTCCAAAGTCAGTCATTAGTAGCTGGTAGCACCATCACTGTCATTTCTGAGCATCAAAGAAAAGTCTACAGAAAATGACTCACTGGGGGAAAGCTACTGAGTCCATACTTACATCAGATAAAGCAGAGCGGCCAAGTCAATCCTACTGTGGCAAACAAAAACAAAACAACAAAAAAACGTATGGCTATATCTTCTTTTGCTTAATTGTAGCATTAAGGCAGGTGCTAAAGTGAACCTGATTCCATTCTTTGTAGTGCATGAACTGTATTTGCTAAATGACTCAAAATTAAGATATACACAAACATATATACTAGTTCAGATAACTCCTAAGAACTTCTTTCTATGATAAAATAGTCTGACAGTCTGTGTTGCTTTTTTTTTTTTATCGGGAGGTACCGGGGATCGAACCTCGGTCTCTCCATATGGTAGACGGACGCCGAACCTTTTGAGCCACATCCGTTTCCCGAAGGATGTACATTTAAACAGAAATAAAAGGTGAAAATTACATTGTTTGTTAATTAAATAAATTTATTCATCAGGCTAAAAGTTTTAGAAGTTCATACTGTATACCAAATGGAAATAAGATGAATATAAATGTGGATGCACATACATAAGTTTATAAATGGAAATTCAAATACATCTCCATACACTAATAATTATAAGATATTGATAGATATGTATGACATATCTTCCTGTTACTTATGTCATCCATTTTGCCATTTGTTTATCCAATCTTCAGCAAATATTTTTTTGAACTCCTCTTTTGTGCCAAGCATTGGTGTTAGCCATTTTATCTCTCTGATATTACCCCAATTTGTTGGTGGCCTAAAGTAAGGGGCCATACTCTGATTCCCAGGTGATTGTTTGGCATTGGAAAGTCCCTCTCTCCCTGGAGATCTTTATATAGATAACAAAGAGAGCCCAAGGCCTTATTAGTATTCCAGTTTTAATGTACTCAATTTACAAACGACTCCTTCACAGAAATGGCTTCTGACCTTGTCCTTTCATAGTCCTTGATGTTGCTGCCCTGGACACTACAATGCAAACCCTTAGAGCACTTTACTGCAAAATGAAAAGGAAGAGCAAGGCAAGAGAGCTCTCCCAGGTGCTGATTCTGGCTCTCACAATGATCTCCCTCCAACTATCTGAATATTTTTTTTACCCTCTTTGGTTATACGAGATGAAACTCTATAATTTAGATATCATTTTGGAACTACTGAAATGTCAAGTTAAACCATAAATATCTGCAAAGGAATTGCCTTGCTATTAGTCATTTACAGCTAAGAGTGAATTAATCCAATCAGATTGCTTCCTTTTAACAATTAAGAGTAGTTATGGATTCTTTGAATGAGAGTTTTGATTAGCTAAAAAGGAAATAAAGGGATATTTAATCTATGAAGTAATGGGGAAGGCAAGGTGGGGCTGAGAATGCACAAGAAAGGATTAATGACTTACAAATAGGATGAGGAAAGGTATGTGAGTATCGTCAAAGACAAATTTGCCTAGGGTCAGCAATCCCATATTTAGCAAAATAGGAGGTTAGTTTTCTCTTTCTCTCCTTTCACCACATTACCACATCACCCTATGTTTCCAGGAATAAAAACTAGGCAAGGACTAAAAATAACATAATCAATACTATGTGTTAAGGAGGCTTCTGTGGGCTAGGTTGGCAATTTAACCATCTTCATAAACATTATGTCTTTGCAAAGATGTATGGCCAATTCCAACTAGCTTATATAAAGAACACAATTTCTTGCTTTCCATGAACTTACTCATTTAATTTTCATAACAATTCTAAGAGGCCCAATTTTACAGAAGAGAAAATTGACATATGAGATCACAGAGCTGGAATATGGCAGAGTTTGCATTAGAATCCAGATCTTCCTGACCTAGAAGCCCATATATTTGCCATCTATACTATATTGAATCAAAGAACACATGCAAGATCATCCTTGTTGATTATCTGACTATTTGAGACTCACTCACTTTTTCACAGCTCAACTATTATTTTTTTGACTTTGTAATACAATAAAGGTTGCTTTGTTGCTCTTTTCCCTGTAAGTGTATGACTTTCCTGATAGCTATTTTTATTTCTCATTTTAGTCCTTTTCTTTTTCTTCATTTCTTTGACATACTCTTTTATTTAGATCTCTGTGCTATTTAAGAAGTCAAAGAACAACTCAATTTAAAATATGTGAGTTTCCCTGTGTGTTCCATAAAAATGTGCACCTATCTAACTCATGGGGTTACTGCCATTAGTGAGACATGGCATTGTAAATAATGTTGTTCTCCTTAGGAGACAGGTGCCCTAAATATAAGCTATTATTACGAGCATTTTTCTCTACAGGAGCTCATCTCTTTGCGCATATCATCCTGACTCAGGAGTGTTAATGGTTAGGCAGCTGCACTCTCTGTCTTTGGTTTCATACTTACACAACACAAAGAGAAACAAAGGTTTCAGAAGAGCATTTGGCCTAGTAAATTTTAGAATAAAATATGGACTCTTCATTGCACTCTACGAAGGTCCTTTGGGATCTGGCCCCTGCCTGCATTTCTAGCCCCATCCCCTGCTACTCTCCCCTTACTTATTACACTGTTATAACCATGTTTTGCTCCTTTCTGTCTTTTATCTACCCTAAGGCTAAATCTGTCTCAGGATCTTTTTCCTTTCGACTAGAGAGCTCTTTCCTCCTGTTTTTAGCTTATCAGGATCATTCTTCAGGATTGAGCTCAAAAGCCACCTCATCAGAGCAGCCTTCCCTGAATGTTTATCTAAAGGGGACCTTTACCTAGCTCTAACTACTATCTGTTTTATTGCTCCCCCATATCTGAAATATAAGGTCAATGGGGGCAGGAATCTTGCCAGTCTTTATCAGGTTGTAGGCCAGTACGCAAAACAATGTTTGATACATATGAGATACTTAATTAGTATATATATACTAGTATATATATACTTAATATAATTAACATAATTAATATGGATACACTTTAATATAATTAGTATATATACTTAATATATTTATTTCTTAGAGAAGTTGTGAACTTACAAAACAATCATGCAAAGGTGCAGAATTCCCATACAATAACCCTCTACCGACACATTACATTGTTGTGGAACATGTGTTACAGATTATGAGATAACATCATCAGATTATTACCACTATTTAATTTGTATTTTAAAAATCACTGTTTTTCCTCTTGTTCCCCATGCTAAGTGGTAGTCAACAAGGCATGTTGGACAAGGGTGAATGTTCTGGATTTCATCCACAAGGCACATCATTTCCCAACACCTTCCATGCTGTGTGCTCAATGGCCAGGGATACTCGGGAAGACAACTTTTTAAAAAGTCTCTTATCAAGGGCATCGGCCACCTATCTACCCTTAAACTGAAATCTCAGAGATAGACTAAGATTGGAATGCAATCAGCATATGAAACAAAGTTACTGTTTGACAAAATACACTATCTCCTTTCCCAGGGAAAGCCTGAGAAGATGAAAACATGAAACATCATGCAAATTACATGGGCCAGAGACTCCAGCCCAAAAAAGTTTTGTTTCTCAATCCCCATGGCTGGTGGGGTATTGCCCCCTCAGTTTCTTGGTATTTAAAATTAAAAGGCAAAAAATTGCATGGGACAGTAATCTGAAATCAGGAGCTGCTACTATCCAGTCAATGGTAGATCATACAATTATCTCTTCTTCATCTAGTATGAGAATTCTATAACTTAATAGACTTATGATCATTACAGTTTTGACAGAAACATGAATCTTCATTGAATTTTTATTTCATAGCCTGTTGTCCTTCCCACTGGAAATTAAAATGAGCAAGCTGTAATTTATTTTACCAGTCTTCTTAAAAACAAACACACACACAAAAAAATAGGCAGTCCTAGAGGGCAAATCAGATATATTCAAGTATCATTAGAACAAATATTCTTTGAAGAAAATGCTGAAGAGTCACATACAAGAGGGCATTGTAAAGTAAGTAATACATAGAAAAAGCCTTGGATATGTATTACTCAATGGAGATATATGGCCAAAGGACGTGATTGAATCCCAGAGACTATAAATCTACAAGCCATACAACTGGTCATGAAAAACCCTGGTTTAAAGTGAAAGAAATATCTTCACCTCAAACTTTTTCATTCTGTTTCTTTTCTTTTGTAAATCTTCCAGGGACACAAGACTGGGCAATGAGCTCACTGTCAAATTTGTCTAGCCCTTACTGGTAGTGGGTATAGTATCTCAGGTAAGAAGGGCAGCATCTCATTTCCTGCTCATAAATGAAATAAGATAGATGTTCCTGAAGTTAAACTTTGTTTTTATTTTATGAAAAAAATTAAGCAATTTTCCCAAGAAGCTTGGGAGGAAGTTGTACTGATTGTTACTTTAAAGGGTAGCAGGCTTTATTCTGAAACCATCTTCTGCAAACAAGTTTTGCATTAAAAGTAAATAGAAGACTCCTCACTACTTACTGGGTTTTGGATTTCTGAACTAATAAAATAGGGATTGGTGACTCATAAAGAAAAATGCCAGTCATGCTTACATTCACTGCTCCTAAGAAACTGGACATGTTTTGCCATATAGCGATTTTGGGGAAATCAAAGCTGTTAGATGTAGCAGGCCTATTTAATCACTGGCTCAAAGAGGGCTTTTCTCTTCCTTTTACACCTTCCCTTTCTTTGACTATAAAACATTTCTTGGGCTACTGGATGCTGAATTTAAGGGCATAAAAAAGTTCTGTATATGTATGAAAATTCCAGATGAAGAGCAGCTGTTATTTATGTTGAATTTAAGTTGCTTCAGCAACTTCAACCATATATTTTTATCTCATTTAATTACAGTTTTGAAAATAAAACCATCATCAAATATACATGCATGCTGTGTTTACTCGTCATCTATTTAGACTTTGATATGGGTGCTGATTCATTTTCAGAGTGGAATCGGCGATAGGGCTGCATTGTGGTAAAGTTGTCAGTCTTTAAAAATGCCATCTCTCATGCCCCTTGCTCTTAAATGCACCTAGTTAGACAAGCACCAATAAGGAGCCATTCGGTACTGTTCTTGGTTGAATTATGTCTCCCCCACAAAGTCATGTTGAAGTCCTAACTCCAGTACCTGTGACTGTGACCTTACTTGGAAATAGGGCCATTGCACATGGAATTAGTTACGTTAAAATGAGATCATGCTGGAGTTGGGTGGGGCCCTTAGTCCAGTATGACTGGTGTCTTTGTAAGAAGGGGAGAAGAGACACAGTTACAGAAAGGAGAAAGCCACGTGAAAATGGAGGAGACAGAGATTGGGGCCGTGCATTCACAGGCTGAGGAACTGCCAAGGGCTGCCGGCAAACGCCAGAAGCAGGAGAGGCCAGGAAGGATTCTCTCCTACAGACCTGAGAGGGGGCTGCCCTGCCTATACCTTGAGGGCAGACTTCTAGCCTCCAGAACATTGAGACAGTAAATGTCTGCTGTTTTAGACCACCCAGTTTGCGGTACTTTTTTATGGCAGCCTTAGGAAACTAAGACAGATTCTTGCAACATGTCTAGTATGAATACCTATTGAATGCCAGGCATTGTTTTAAGCACCAAGGATACATCAGCGAAAAAGAAAACAAATCTCTCTCTTCTCAAAGAGCTTAATGTGGATTAAACATACCGCAAAACAAAAACAAACACCCCCCCCCCACACACACAATATCTTTGATGGTTATAAGCATTATAGAAAAATCAGGGAAACATGGCAGGGAATGTTGGTTTATAAATTTAAAAGGAGAATGTAATATAAAAGCAGAACTTTTAACTTCCTATCCTACTTCTAAATGTGGGAGAATAAATCTCACCCCTCTCCCCACTGCCAACTTGATTCTTGGCCCCCACTGAGACTGCCAAGAAGGGCGCAAAATAATGCTGAGTGACACAGCAGTTTCAATTTAGTTTTGTACTGTTTTATTTATAACTGAAGTCGAAGTCATCTTAGTTTATGTAACACCGGAGGAAACTGATAAATAAGTATTTTCATTTTACATTCAGAAGTTTAAAACAGCTCCCCAGCAAAACAAAACTGACAAAACAGGAGACACACCTGGGGAGGCATACAAATTTGCACTGATTTCCTAAAGGAAGACAATTACCAACCTAGTATTGCGATAATTTACATGTCAGCTTTGGATGGAATTACCATTTTATGCCTCAGAATTTCTACAAAGCCAGAGAATGTCAGAGTTGGGGGGATCTTATTCTCCATCCTTCAGTCCTTCAATCTGACTTTGTCCTTTCTCCTTTCCTTCTGCCCGTATGGTTTATCAATCCTGCTATGTGTGGCAAATGCTCTGGGTAATGTGAAGGTGAATCAAACATGATTCCTTACCCACAGAAGTTTACAATCTGGACAGGCATATAAATAACTCTACTGCTAGGTATAAAGGAAGTAATCAATGCTGTAAGAAAGTTAGAGGGAAACTTATGGGAGTTGAAAGGAAATACTCATTGCTGGGATGGCTCACCCAATCGGCATTGCATTTGCACAGATGATTGCCCAGGATGATGGGGATCAAGAGATTTGGGACTTGGTCTTAACCTGTGGCATAAAAAGATGGCCAGTGTCTCCCATTTTGGAACCATGCCCTGGTTCCTCTTCCTCCCTGTCTCTCTCTTTTCCAGCCCTATGCATTCTCCTCATTGTCCCTGCTTCAGGTCAGTGCACATGGACAGTGGCACAGCACAGCCCTGCCTTCAGCAGAGTGAGACTGGATTCTTAGGAGATCCATCACTAGTGAGTTTGGGTTAGTTATGCAAATCCAGACTCTGTCAACTATTGTGACTAATGACGCTCTGGTTTTAAAACAAAGAAAAACAAGCTCACATCCAACAACTGCCTCATCTCTGGCCTACCTTCTTCTCATCTTCAGAATGTCACTCTTGAAGTCATTTTCCATTCCAATTTCTCTGGGCTTGTCTCTGCCTCTCAGTTTTCCTGCTGGAGTTTTCAGGAGACTCCCCTGCAACTTCCATTGCTCTTCTGGAGCAAGAAATTTTTACTCCTGCAACTTTATTGTGGCATCCGAATTTCCACAGACTTCTTTTAAGACTATAGATAGAGCCACAGTGACAAGGGTGCCTCATCAGAGACCCAAGGTACCAGCACCTGCTCACCTTATCACAAACAAACATTTTAGGGCCATTTGAAAATATCTTCATCACTTGCCACAAAGCCCGGCTGTGTGGGTAGATTTGCAGGTGTGTGTTTTTGAGGTGATGAGGGATAGCTGCCATGAAACAGTGTTCACACCCTTTCTGCCCAGCTCGCAGCTTGATAACTAGTTTGGCCAACTCTTGGTTGCAGTGATAAAAAAACTACTTAGAGGTAAGATTTATTGAGGATTTACTATATGCCAGGCGCTATTCTAAGTACTTTTCATGTATTAACTCATTTAATCCTCCCAGCGATTCTAGGAGTTGCATACTATTATATTCCCTTTTATATATGAGGAAATGGAGGTAGGTCCAGAAAAGCAAAATAATTTGCCCAAGTTCATATCATCAGCAAATGGTAATGCTAGAATATTACCCCAGCTGTCTGGCTTCAGACAATCTGATCTTTTTTTCCTTTATTTTTAATTTTTAAATAAACATACAAAAGAAAATATAGGATGATTATGTAAAGCTTAAAGAATAAAATGCATATCTGTGAACTCAACACTGAGCTTAATAAATGGAACACTGCCAGTAACTTTGAAGTCCCCTGTGTCCCTGACTCCTAGTGACTGCAACCCCTCCTGATATTATCTTTACCATTCTACTGATTTATTTTCCTTATGGTTTTATCACATACATATGTATCCATAAACAATGTATTGTTGAGTCTTGAATGTAATTTGTCCTTTATAAAAATAAATCATACTATGATGATGTCAATAATAATTTAGCAACAGCAATGATAAAAATGACAACAAAAATAGTAGCAATAATATTAGCAGCAACTAGACCACTGATGACATGTTTCCTTATATTTTATAGCACTTATTTTTAACAGATTCCAAAAAAATCATTTTACTCCTATTAACTCATCTGATCATCAAAACAACCCTGTGAAGTAGACAGGGAAGGCATTAAGTATTAACTGCACTGTACGAGGAGGAAGACATTTGAAATTCTGAAAAGTTAAGACTTGCTCAAAGTTAAACATTGAATTAAATAAATAATCTAGGACTAGAATCCAGAGTACTTAGTCAGTGGAGATTGCAAACCCCTAGAGGGCAAGTATGACATCCCATTATTTCCTAAGCTCCTTAAAATCTAGCTCAGTGTTCTGATAAAGTGGCCATGCCTTGAAATTTTGCTCTTAAACATGATGACAAAATGCTAAATTGATTGGATTGAAGAGCAGAAGCACAACATTTTACAACAGGGACCCACATTTTTGGAATGCTCTATTTTCCTATCCTGAAATAGGTCTCCATTATTTTACCAAAATTCATGATGAGGAACAAACGTTATCTTATGAAATTGGCATTCTGGGGCTAGAGTGAAATGAGGCTACGAAGATTCAACAACCCGGTTCAGCTGTGCTATTAATATTGCTATTCCTGATTCATGTTAATTGGAATATTTTAATTGATGCAATGTTTTACTGCCTTCACAGCTTGAGTGAGCTGAAGCACAGAGAACAATTTTTCAATAATGAAAATGAACAAAAATGACTCTGATCTTGTTAAGTTCTACATGGACATATATGACAAACGGGCATCATAAATTCACTGTATTAGAAAATGGGATGAAAACCATATTCATTCAATTCTCTCAACCTATGTTTGTTAAATGTCTAATATAGGCTAGATAAGGCTTTAGGGGCTTGGGATACAGCAATGAAGAAAACAGACTAATATCTCGGTCCTTGTGGAACTACATCTGTCCAGCTGAGGGAGGAAAATCATAAACATAATAAATAAGTAAATTAGATAGTATGTTAGAAGGAACATGGCTGTGGGGGAGAAACAGCAGGGAAAGAGGAACTAGAAGAGCTGGGGGGAGGAAGGCAGGTTAAATTATGCTCTCAGGGTAAGAAACTGAGTAGGTGACATTTAAGCAAAGACTTGAAGGCAGGGAAGTGTTTTGCCACGTGAGTTTTTAGGGAACTCATTCCAGGTAGGAGAAGATGCTCTCAAAGGCAGATTCTTGGGCATCTACAAGTAACAACAAGGAGGCCAGTTGGGCTGGATGGGAGTGAATGAGGGAGAACGCAGTTCAGAGATGGGGTCGGGTGGTACTGGCATGGAGGGGGGAGGGCAAACCTGTAGGGTCCTAAGAACCCTGCAAAGCCTTTGGCTCATATTCTGATGAAAGTGGAAGCCACTGCAGGGTTCTGAGCAGAGTGGCATGGTTTGACTTAAGGTTTGGGGTTATTCAACTCAATTCTGTTCAACCAGAATGACTACATATTACATGCCTGGCAGAGTGATAAGAAAGGAAGGATGTGAAGATAAATTAAGATAAAGCCCAAGCCCCTGAGGAGACCCACATCTTGTAGGAAGACCTGTGTAAACCAAGTGCTACGGAATTACAAAGGAGAAAGTGAAACTTTTTTTTTCCTCACAGGGTAAAAACAGTAACTTGACATGCAGCTCAGATCTGGAAGAATTAAAGATATCAAGAGGAGAGAAGAGGAGATGAGAACGCCAGTGTAAGAGGCAGCACAAGCAAAGATAAAGAGGCATTAAAAGTAACAATGTGGTCACAAAATGGCAGTAAAGCATCTGCACAAAAATGGAAGTCATGGAGCTAGAAAGGTGGGTCAGGGGCTTAGTGTGGACACTGTTGACACCCTGGAATGTTATTTTTCACAGGATACTCTTACTAAATAGGGATGACTTAAAATGTTTTGTGGTTAAGTCGAGAAAGCCTAAAAACTGCTTTGACCTCCTAGAGATTCACAATTCAAATTGCAGAAAAAAATCCTGCCGGAAAGGGCTTGTTTAACTTTATTAACCCATGATAACCTAAATTTATTTGTGTACTGAACACTTTTTTTGTTTTTTTGTTTTGGAAGAGTTCTTATTAGCAGCCTGTAGAGCCAGAACACCACTATGGGAAACAGTCCCAGAATCAACAAGGGAAGTAATGGAATTAGAGGATGGGATCAGGGGTACCAAAATAGTATCTGGATTTTGGAAAGTTAACTCAGAAAGAATGGTATGAAGACAGTTTGACTAATTTGGGGATATAGCAATAGAATGCAATGATTCTGAAAAATGAAAGCAAAGTTAGTTTCCACCCTTTGCTCAATCTCTCTTCCAGAAAACGTTAAAGATTACATGATGCTATGTAAGGACTTAAGCAATTAACATTTCTTGTGATAAATTTCAAAGAAAGAAGCAGAAACACAATGTGAACTGGTAATACTTATTCATCTTTATTCAGAGCAGTGGTACCAGCCTAAATTAGATTTCATTGAATTAATGTAGCAATGAGAAAATTTGGGGGTATATTTAGCTTGTGTATTAAGCATCAATTTTATTTTTAGATTCCAGCTTTTCAATTTCCTTTTTTTTTTTTTTTTCAGAGAAATAAGGGCACATTAAAAAACCATACTATGGAATTAAAGAAATACTGAAAAGTGAATTTAATCAACTGGTACTTTTGGATTAGTGGATGCCAAACGATTCTGTTTGATTGGCTTTAAGAAACCTCAAATTCATGTCAGCCATACTGATGAGTTCTTCAGCTTTTCACATTTTTGGTTTCTAGAAAATCTTCATATGCAATCTTACAAGAGACATCTCCCCATAATTCCATTTTAGTAAAAACTGCAATGAAAGAACATGAAAGCTACCCAGTTATTTTGTTTAAGTTATAGTATAGCTTCTTCAAGTCCCTATTTTTTGTACAAAATCAAGTACATAATGCAATTCCAATGCACTTGGATTTAATTTAAAAGAAGAAAACAAATAGAGATTTAACCTCCTGTGTCTTAAGTGTCAAGAAAGCCCTAATAGTGAGAACAAAACATCCTGTTCTTTGCTCCAGCTGTTTCTGTGATTAATGAAAGGAAAAGAAAAGTAAATTTCTCAAAAATCTGAGAAAGAGTTCTTTAAATTTTCTGCAATAATGAACACATACAAATTAGGTATAATACAAAGGAATACTTTGCCCAGAAACAAATTATTATATTATTTTGATTGGTTTTTGCATTGATCAAACATACTTTTTTTAGATACAAAACAAATTTGAATCAAAAGATTTTGTTACTTTAAAATAAGACTGTTGAAAGAAAAATAAGATGCTTCTCACCTATTTGACAGAAAATATCTTAGAGAGTCCCCTCCCCTGTGTCAGTGTCATTTCAGTTGTCAAAAAAAAAAAAAAAAAAAAAAAAAGAGATAATGAAATCCCACAAAATCCCAATGAAAATTTCCTTTCTGTGTTCTTTGGAGAGAAGAGAACAACAGACGAGACTGAGGAAACAATGATAGTACATGGTATTGCTTTGCACCAGATCCTGGAGAGAGGGTATGGGCGTTTGAACTAATGCCTTAAAGGTTAGAGCCCTTTACCATCCCACTTACTTTCTGAAAACCCTGTGTTGTGCCAAAATGTGTTCTAGCTGTTTATTTGGGTGTATGATAAAAATGGCAGCCTGCCAGTTCCAATTTTTAATATTTAACCTGCCAAATCTAGATAATACATTCATATTTATGATACTTTCAAACCATTAAGCCCTTTTAGGATATTTAACCATTTAAGAATTCCAGTGCGTTGGTAATTCTTACTAAAACTAGCTGACCATAATCAAGCTTGCAGAATGTTATTGTGGATATTACATAGGCATGTTTCTCCTAACCATGGGCAGAGAATTGTAATATTTCAAGTTTTCAAGGGATTGAAGAGATCTTGTATTTCCACTCTCAGAGGAAACTTGAATCCTCCAGATATCAAGGGTTTTGCTTGAATTGCCCAGATTGTTCATGACAGAGCCAGGATAAGAACCCAAGATGGCATTTTTGTTCCTTTCCCATTTCACCTGATTATACTATGCTAACAGTTATTGCAAAGTCTGTTCTGCAGAACACTGATCCTGGATGTTTCTCTATGAATGAAAAAATGGTTTTATCACCCAAGTGGTTTGGAAGCTGCCATTTACTAGAGGCCCTTCCTTGGGGATAGCATTGAAGACTCCCAGAAATTCTGTCAAAACCAAGGCTGCTAAAACTGTTAATTATTATTTTTCCTAGAATCAGTGTTATGCTCAGCATACAATGAGAACTGCTGCTGTGGAGTATTACACTAGTAGATAGAGTTAGAAACATTTCTTTGATGATTTAAGGAGTTTTGAGGATCGGAATCTGTGAAACATGGCACATGATCTTCAGTATTTGTCCCAAACAATATATTCAGAGAGGTGAATGGATAGGAAAATGTACCTGAAAGATATGGCAGATTTGAAACACGCTAAATTTCCTTATGTTGTAGACAGCAGATGCTTGACGTTGCCTTCTTTATTTGGTATTTTCAACTAGTTATAACCTACCAGCAATGAAGTAGGTAGTGCTGTGCCAGTTTTTAAAGATATGAATTTGAGTCAATCGCTCTCCAAGACTTATTCATGGGAATGGGTTACCGGAATATAATTTGAGCCCTTTGAATTGCACCTGCAATTCCACAATGACTTTGCTGTTGTCTCCTTGCTGTATATTAAGGCTAGCAGTGGTCTGTTATTTTTACCCTGTTATTTTTCCTACATATGAGATACCTCACACAGAATGAGGTAATGCTGTATTGGTAGGTAAAATAAGGTGATCACAAGGGTCTGGGAATATGGCAGTTGAAACAAAGAAATCGTTCTTGGGAAACACAAATAAGAAACTATGCTAAAAAATGTCCTCCAAATAGAACAGATCAAGAACTGAAAAGAAAAAGCACTAAGGATCTCAACAGTTTTGACTAATCAGCAACAGTCTATATCATGGAGGTAGCCATCAATAATTAGAGGCCAAAGATCCAGTAAAATCCAAAGTCCCTTTTCCAATCATGGATGGAATTAGGTCAAATGTTTATGGGTGAAAACTTGGGATGGAGAAACATTAAAACATCGCTAATAGTATTATCAAGGTCTTAAAATCTGCTTGTGGACCTTATCTGACAAGGTCTTATAGGTTAATAACAGAGATTAATGGGTTTGAGGAATAGATAAGATGATTAGCCAGTCTTCTTATAGTTTTAGATAAACAAGCAGAAGTGTGAGAGGAATCAAGAATGGAATGCATGACCTCTGTTTCCAGTGAGTAAACCTATTTCCATTAAGGTTGAACTAATTGTTCAGTTTTTTCATTTGAACTCTGGCATCTCGTTTACAGCATTTTACACAAGGTTAGTTTTCTTCATTTTATTGCCTGCGATGTGGAAATAATTCAGTGATCGAACTTGCTGTTCCTCTACAACCATAATGAAAACAAAAATACTTCCCCAAGGAGGTTATAGGTCTCATATCAGGTGGTGTGATGGAGATGTCCCCATCTTTTACCAAGGCTAAACTCTGCTTTGCAAATCTTTGTTTGCTAGGGGAATGTTTCCATGAATACTGACACTTCAGAGTACATATTTTTAAAATGCACAGTATATATACACCCCTATATTAACTGTGTGGGTTTTATTGTTATTATACCTATTTAAAAATTAGGAGCCTGAACTAAGAATCTATCTATTTTTCTCTTTCTCTTATGTAAAGGAAGTTACTGAAGTTAAAACCAAACACCCTTCAATTTTAGAAGGGAGTGTGCTAAGTGAAGGGAATTGGTTGTGGCAGGTGACTCTTAGCAAGACAGTTTCTGTAGCTGATTCTTGAAGGACTTCTCTATTTAGCTGAATAATGCTATCAAAATCTGTGTACATTTCTTAATTCAATTGGCTTTCTAGCATTTTTGCTTAGGAAGATCACAGTCAGAATTAATACATGTTGAGCTAGAAGATACATGCATCAATCAGTTTTAGATACTTTAAACATCTCATTCAAAACTAAGCAATATTAAAATTTAAGCACATTAATGTTACTTCTGTTAAGGATTGTGGATTCTCAAATGATCCATCTTTCAAATAAGGATTGTTTACAACCATTATCAAAGATATTATGTCATAGAATTCCCCAGTGTTTGCTTCAGGTAATCCAACACTTCACATTGTAAAAAGGTCCAAATTAAGATCCATGTTGGGAAAGGACAGGGATCATCTAAAAATCTGGATGCAAGGTTTGCAGTTGTATTCTTCCTCTACGTGAACGTGCAGGGAAAATCACTAAATCAGTATAGGCTTCAGTTTCTTCATCTTTAAAAAGTGGAGGCGGAACTAAATAATAATAGCAATAGTGAACACCACCATGTACCTTATGAGTTGTATTATAAAAGTCATTTTAAAAATAACCTCAGAGTGGTCTAATGGCTTGTCCTTCTTGAAACAGGTAGTCTGTGGTGACTCAAACCTCGATCTTCCTTTCCTTCCTTCATTATTACATGCATAATATGTTTATGATACTCCATTAGCTCTGGTGACATGGAGTTTATAATCTAGCAGGGAAGGCATATTAGTTAAGCAACTACATCCAATTTCATTTGTATTTTACAAGTAAACAAAACGTATTAATCGTAACAATACAACAAAAAGACAAACAGCTCAATTAAAAAAATAGGCAAAGGACTTGAATAGACATTTCTTCAAAGAAGATATACAAGTAGTCAAAAAGCACTTGAAAAGATGCTTAACATCATTAACTATTAGGGAAATGCAAATCAAAACCACCCATTTGAATGACTATTACTAAAAAAACAAACAAACAAACAAAAAACAAAAAATAAGTGCTGGTGAGGATATGGAGAAATTGGGACTCTTGTGCATTGCTGGTGGGAATGTAAAATGGTGCAGTGCTGCAGAAAACAATTTGGCAGTTCCACAAAAAGTTAAACGTATAACTACCATGTGACCCAGCAATTCCACTTCTAGCTATATCTCCCAAATAATTGAGAACAGTGACTAAACTAAATACTTATACACCACTGTTCACAGCAGAATTATTCACAATTACCAAAAGGTAGAAACAACTCCACATGTCTATCAACAGATGAATGGATAAACAAAATGTATATATACATACCATGGAATATTATTCAGCAATAAAAAGGAATGAAGTTTTGATACATGCTACAACATGGATGAACCTTGAAAACATTATGCTCACTGAAATAAACCAGACACATAAGGACAAATATTTTATGATTCCAGTTATAAAAAATATCTAGAATAAGTAAATTCATAGAGACAGAAAGTAGACTAGAGGTTATTAGGGACTGGGGGAAGAAAGAATGGGTGAATTATTGCTTAATGTGTATGCAGTTTCTGTTCTGGGTGCTGAAAAATTTTTGGTAATGGATGGTGGTGATGGTAACAAAACAGTGAAAGTGTAATTAATGCCACTGAATTGCACACTTAAAAATGATTAAAATGGCATATTTTACATTATATATATATGACTGCAATTTAAAAAAATTAACACATCCTTATAAGAACCTTAAAACAGTATTAATATATATTACTTTTTAAAATTGGTGAAGGCAAATACTGATTATCATAAAATATTTATTTATTTTATCTACAGAATCTTATAAAAAATAAGACCATTTTCCTTGTAACAGAAAATAATCAAGAAAATGTACTAGTGATGGACAGCAGGCAAAGATAGCTCATTGGTTACTCTCTGAATTGCCTTCACCTAAAGTATGTAGGTCTGTGATTGATATCAAACTTTCTCTGTTACAACGAGTTGTTGGATAAATCCATACAATACTGACAGAAAGCAGTGATTTTCCAGGTCTTAAGACTTGGTGGCTGGTTCTCCTGGCATATTAAACAGAAAGTTCTCAAACAGAACATCTCACAGTGAGCTTGTCAGCTGGAGCCCAAGTCACACAGAGCACATCTGCACATCTGCCTACTTAGGCCCTTACTTTGCCACGCGTGACCAGTTCTACTACCCTGCCTTCTGAGGGTGGTTGTGAAGCGATTATCCCTAAAGATCTTTCAGAAAAATATAGCAAGCATCTGTCCTAAATTACTGGGTCATTTACCTGATGGAAGGCAGCGAGTTCTGGACATCTATTATGGCTAGATGCCTCTGTCTCTTCAGTTCACTTAGTCACAAACAGCCCCTTTAAGTGGGACCCAAATACTGAAGAGGGAACCTAGCTCAGGTGAGGCCATAGAGTTTGAAGATAAGAATCTGATAAATTTAGGTTTGAATTCTTGCTTTGCTACTTCCTAACTCTGTGCCCCTGACAATTTACTTCCTTTGGCTTAACCTTGTTTTTCTCATATTTAAAAAGGGAAAATGATTGTTTTTCCTGGATATTAAAAGATTATGTCTGTAAATTGTTCAACCTGGTGTCTGGTAAGTGCTAAGCACTAAATGGCAACTGCTCCTATTATAATCATCAATAGTATTATTTCTACCTTCTCAAAGAAAGAGAGGGAGACCTCACGTGGAAACTCTACCAAATGGCTGGAAACGATAAGCATTTCTTTAGTCTCTCGTAGTCAGAATCAAGGGTTGTGTCTAAAATGAAAACTTTACTCTTTATTTTGCAACCACCTGTATTAGTCAAAGTTTTTTCCAGAGAAACTGAACTGACAGGATATATGCATACTTCCATACATATGTGTGTGTGTGTGTGTGTATGTGCGCGAGAAAGAGAGAGAGTAAATATTAAGAGATGTGTGTGTACATATTACAGGAAGCGGCTCATGTGTCCATGGGGACTGGCAAGTCTGGATTCCATAGGGCAGGCTGCAAGTTGGGAAGACAGATGAAGATTTCAATAAATTCCGCAGGAGAAGTTGGCTGGCTGAGGAAGAGAGAAATTCTTTCTGACTGCTGAAACCATCACTTTTCCCTTTAAGGCCTTCAACGGATTGGATGAGACTTCTCTTATTGCTGAAGGCAGTCATCTTTGTGGATTATAGATGTAATCAGCCATAGATGTAATCAGCTAATGATTTAAATACACAAAATACCCCACAGTAACAATCAGGCCAATGACTGTTTGACCAAACAACTGGACACTATAACCTAGCCAAGTTCACCCTGAACTTTACCTTTAGAACACATATACCTTTCCAGTCTCTTCTAGTTTAGTTCCTTTTCTCCTCTGTCTTTCTACATCGTTTTCTGGGATCCCGTTGTTTTCCATCAGGAGGAAACTTATCCTGAATTAAATTCACTCAGATAGCTAGGTTAGGGCAAGGCTTCTCAAGCAATTTAATAATGATGATGGTGCAATAATCATAGCTACACACTATTCCATACCTTATGTGTCATATCTTTTAATCCTTGTAATTGCCCCATGGGTTAGGCATTATCAACAACAACAACAACAACAACAAAAACAACAACATCATCATCATCATCATCATCATCATCATCATCATCATCATCATCAT
>JAKSZT010054406.1:2924737-3172341 GCA_026826555.1 Tolypeutes matacus
ATCATCATCATCATCATCATCATCATCATCATCATCATCATCATCATTTTACAGATGTGGAAACAGATTCAGAGTAAATGACCTGCCTAAAGTCACCCAGCTAATAAAAGAAGCCTAGATTTAATCTTGGGCAGTCTGGTTCTAGAGACCCAGCTCTTAATTATTAGGACTCATTTGAATGATCAGCCAAATGCTTAGGGTTCCTGAGTCAATATCACTAAGAATAAATTGATGCAGCATCCCACATGGTGAATAATCACCTATGTATTAGGGAAAATCCTTAAAGACATAAAGAAAAAAAAATGTGGAAGACAGAATGAGAATACCCCACACCCCTTCTTTTCACTTCTCTTGTAAGATAGATATCCTGAACTCCGTAGTAACCAATGTCTTTAAGTGCTTTCTCTTTAAAAGGAAAAGTGTCTTGACATTCTTTAAGCAAATACAGAGGTTAGGGTCTCCTGCCCGGCCCTAGGGATGCTAGCTGGCTGCCTGGCTGGCTGGAGAAATGGATGGTTCTAGACTAAAAGCTCCTTGGATAATGAGCTTAATGGTGTTTCCACTGAAGGACTGGCGTTCTAGTGACTATTTTTTAAGAGCCACTGAGGATGACTACTTTATAACTTGACCTTTAGAAGTTTTATATCAGATTACAATTTAATTGGAAGAAATTTTAAGAATACCTAGTGTATTTTCCAAAATTATAGAGAATAATTAGCCAAATAATGATGTTTCAAAAATATCCATCATAACAGATCTTTCTTTCATATATATTTTGAAAAGTTTGATAGATTTAGAACATCTTGATAATAATGTTGTAGCTATGTAGCTGTGTCATATGATGGATCAATTATTTATATCTCCAAATGCCACTTCGTTGTGACATTATGAGCCAATGATTATTCCATCAGTTTGTATTCCATTGGGTTAAATAATCCCAAATTTCATCACACAGTGAAATGAGTGGGCACCTGTAATATGGAAGATCACATTGTACAGAAGACCATTTCAGAAATTCATTTCCCCTGAGTACTTACTTACTTCCCCATCCCCAAACACTGACTTGAATTTTTGCAATTTGGCCCTAAGATCAAATTTAGAAACTAGCCAGCCAGAGTTTGAAAGCAAGAAATATGATCTACTTTCTAACCAATTATTTTCCCTGTCAGTGATGTGAAATTCATTAGGGATGCTGGCAACTGTCCCGAGGAAGGAGGAATCTCACCTCAATCTTCTCCAAGCTGGAAAACACTATAGATGTCAAGACCGTTTAAAGTAGAAATAAAAGAGATTAAGAAGAGGCCAACCATCAATAGACATCTAGATGTAGGGGGGTTAAAAAAAAAAAAAAAAAAACATCTGGAGTAAGAAGTACAGGGGAAGAATGGGAGGGATCATGCTTGATTTCTGTAGTGACTGCTCCTCAACAGATACAGGAAAAGTCATCTGCGCCTTATTGAGGATCCAGAATTTTCCCCATTCTGGTGCCTGGGCAGGGAGGTATGCCAGCTTGTAAATTATAGTAGGAGGGAATAGACTCTCAGGAAGGGATAGCAGCACTCATACATCATTAGAACAAGCTAAGAGCCACCTAGCCCAACATCAAGCCTACTAAGAGCCTAAAAATTGTTGTTGAATATGAATGAATGACATATTCCCACAGGACCTTTCTTATACCATCACTGTAGAAAAACTTTTTCTGAAATATCCATAAAATGAAATTTTTATGAGTACCTCTAATGCACACTAACTAGTATTTAACAAACCACATAGTCAGTAATTCTTTACTGGATCTAATTTAAACTTTCAGTCCTAGAGTTTTAGATCAATAATCAAAATTATTATTAACAATGAATAAGCATGAATAAGGTTCATCTAATTTTAATTAAAAATTAGAAATATTAATAGTATTAGTAGCATCTACTGTTAATATAGAAATGGCATCATGTTAGGTGTAAAGCATAGATTGTGGAGCCAGGCTAACAGTGCTCAAATCCTGGTTCTACCATTTGCTAGCTGTGTGATGCTGGGGAAATCTGTGCTCGATTTCATCATCTATCCTCATAGGTTTGGGTTTAGATTAAGAGAATTAATACATGTAAAAGGCCTAGAATAATGCTGGCAAATATAAGCACTCAATACATATTAGCTGCTTCTGTTACAATGATGATAACGATGATGAAGATATAATAGTTGTCACTTTTGTTATTGCATTTACCCCATGGCAGGAGCTGTGATAAGTATGTTCTAGGCATTAGTTTACCTAATCCCCTATAAAGTATGTGCTACAGCATTCCCCTTTTATAATTGAGTAAAACAAACTTGGGAAGTTGACTTGCCTGAGGTTCAATAATTGGTAAGTGACAGACAATGGGTTTGAACTCAGGTATTCTGATTCCAGAACCTTCAACTTAATCATTACACAATTCTGCCATCTCTATGTTATCTCATGAAGAGTGGGCTTTGATCAATGTATGGCTTTGATCAGATATTGATCAATGTCTTTCAAAGCAACAATTCCTATATATAACAACCACTGTATGTCTCAGTTTACTACTTGATAGGTAAGATCATTCTCATCATATGCCTTTTTAAATAATCCTTTTCATAATTGTTACTTACATAAAAAATAAAAGTATTTGATTCTCCTGAAATATCTTCAAGTATTTTTTATTCCTCTTCACTGTCAAGGTCAAACTGTACACTCTATCATAGCACATGTCCATAAAACTGATTTCCAACACATTTTTTGTATGCATGAGTGCCAAAAAAAAGTTGAAATAAAATACAGAATCATTTGAATGAATTACTGAGGGTACTCTCGGCATTTATTGTTAATATTTCATTTTTGGCCTCAAGTCTAACACTAGATTTTACTCTCTTGTAAAAGCTGTCCTTGCTGATCTGGGATGGTTTTCACTGTACAATTCAGGTGCACTTCACAACAATGGATCTAATAATTTTGAAATACAGGAAACTGTAGGCAAGAGTACTTTTTCTTGAGACCAAGCCACTCCCATTTCCAGTAGGATCTATTTTTCCTTCCAGAACATGATTATGACACTTGGAAAAGAGATGAGATGAGTTTGGTAATTACTAACACTGTTGTTTTATTTCAGGCAAGCAAGAAGTGGTAGTAAGGTGGTGGGAATTACTTCTTAACCTTCAGGACTGAACTCCAGTATTCACCTCATCATAAGGAAAGCCACATGGGATAATACAAATTATGCAGTGCAATCCTATCATCCAAGAGGACTTCCTGACCACCATTGCCAAGTTTCCTTCCAGTTCCTGACTATCACAAAGCCAGTCGTATTATCACCAAAGCAGGATTATCATCTCAAGTTATCTTGCTTATGTGTTCTCTTATTTTTCATTTCCAGCCAACTAAGTATTATGAAAGCAGGAAACTTGCTTGTCTTATACATTGCTGCACAATTTTGAGAACACAGAAGATCTCAATATTTGTGGATTGGAAGGACATATCCACCTCTATGAATGGACAGATGAACAAGTAGGATCTAGGGGTGCGGGAGAACCAGGGACAAGTAAGCTAAGTCATGAGGGCTGATCCAAACAGGAGCTACTCAAGTTTAACCATCCAAGAACTCAAAGAGGAAGGACTCGTTGTATCAAAACCTTCACTCAACCCAGCCCTCGTGTCATCTCCGTAGGAGAGAGGGAACTAGAGTTTACTGAATGCCTCACCACCTGGTGAGGTAAGTCCTATTATCCCTTTTCGACAGAGGAGAGAGTGAAGCATGGAGAGGTTAGATAACTTTCTCAGAGTGAGACAGCTGTCAAAAGGCAGACAGAGCCGGGCTTTGAGCCCAGAGATGTCTGCCACCCCCACCCTGCTTCTTCCAAGTCATCAGGGCGCTCACAAGCTACTTCCCATGGCCTGATTAATTGCTATTCTATCAGTGAAAATACTGCCGGGTGTCCTCTGGGGGTCCAGGCCCTTTTTCCTATGACATCATCTCAGTTTTGACACATGTACCATTATGATTCCCTCTGAAATGAGTTATTTTAATTAGTTCACACCTAGAAGGGATCTTAGAAATGATCTACTTATTCAACCCCTCTCATTTTGCAGGTAAGGAGAAGGAAGTGCGGGGAAGCTAAAGCCCTGCCCTCCGTTACACCATTACTTATACACAAAGAACAGAGAAGACAGCAGGATGTGAACTCCTCTTCCTTTTTGAGGGGTTAAGCAAATTGCTTAAATCCTAGCCTACCTTTCCTGTCTGGATCGACTTATCAGTGTGCCTTTGCAAAATGACATCTATGACATGGCTCCTCGTATCCAGCATGAGAACTTGCATAGTGGGCGCAAAATCATATGTGCGTCTGAACTTGAATCAAAGTGTTTAGACATCAGTTTAAAATCATTTAGCCACAGGCAAAACTGGGCCTGTTGTGCAGATCTCTTAATTCCTAGCTCGATGTTCTTTCAGTTCTAACATACTGTATTCACTGCATTATCCTTTTTTTCCCTCAGACCACAGTTTTGGTTTTTCAGGCATCAGGGTGAAAAGAGGGCTGAGTTTGGAGTAGCATTTCAACCACTTATTAGCTATATGACTTTGGGGAAAGATCTTAACCTTTCTGACGTCTGGTTCCCCATCTGATTATATTTTCATATTATTATAGGGATTGAATGTGTGTGAAAGGGTCGATAAACTAACAATGGTGGGAGAATTAGTCCAAGCTGTGTCTTGCCTGCCCAGCACAGTGATTAAATTGTTTTTAAAAAACTGAATGCTTTAAGGAAGAACATATACTTTCCAGGCTGGGATTATCCTCACCTCCTTTATTGGGCTTATATCTCCCTCCCTCACCCATTTATATTACTGTCCTGGTGTCTACATGCGTCTGAGATTTGAACTTCTAAGAGGGCAATAAAAAATGTTGTTTGTAATTATCCTAATTCTCTAAATGTACACAAGTAAATATTTGCACAGACAATGAGAGGAAAATAACCAACTTGAATAATCTAAGATTTGAAATCATGATACAATAGTTTATTCTCCGACAATATATGCTCAGTAGACCAGACAGGGTTATGGTTAATAAAGGAGTATATTGACCTTTCCAGGGGAATTATGCCTGGCACCATTATTACAAATATTGTAAAATGAAAAAGAAGCAAGAAAATTATGGGGCTCAACCAACAAGAGAAAAAATTCATCATGAACATTCATTAAATGTCAACCTGGTGGATTAGGAACAGCAGCAATTAGCCTGCAATGATTAAATGATATTTCAAAATGCCAAGAATAGATTTTTTTTTAAGTGACAAATGTTCTCTAGTCTTGAGTTCAAATGCTGTTTTATAGCATGAGGGACATGAGATTTGTTTGAGTTTTTCTAAGCCTGGGAAACATTTGAGAACTCAAATATTGGTATTTTCAAGTAATTGTGGAACAGTTTAGAAGTTTAAAAAAAGTTTAAAAGTCTAGATCCTGCGGAGAAAAATCACAATCGCCTTTTAATGACTCACTTGAGTTCCTCCCTTGCCCCTTATTCCTTCTGATCCTTGTGTTCCCAAGATAACCTCAATGGCATGTATCTGGAGACTGGGGGTCGGGGGGAGGGCATCAATGTGAAAACGACAGGCATAAATGGAGATTGGGGTGGGGGTGATAAGGAAACACTGATAACAGCACTGGGGCTGCTGCTGACAGCTCTGACTTTCAAGTTTCCTCCCCTCTATGTCCTTAGTCATCCTCATGGCTAATGTTATAGGAAAAGGACCATTGTTCTCTAGGAGGCCTTAGACAGTTAAGTGAAGTGATGGAGCAGGCCAGGGCATGCAACAGAAACACAAAAGTGATTCCAGGTTACTTTTCAACCCTAAGACTGTGATCTCTCATGAAAGCAATTCATAAACATCCACTTGCTTTTCCTCACCACAGGGCTCTAGGATACAGGCCTTCTTTTTCTTTTCTTTATTTTGTATTAAAGAGCAGAGAGATAAAGAAAAGTAGTAGCTTATCCTGTAAGCCACAGGGAATGAGCACTAAAAAGGTTTGGTTTTCAATGTGAAGTGTTATTGGCTTTTGGTCCCCAAACAGAATCAGGACACCTGGTCTCCTGTCTGCCCAGTGGTGCATCATAATTCTTAGAGAAACAGCCAGAATTTTCTGGGAATTAAGCTAATTCTTTGTTAGTAAGGGAGGCAGCCCCCTATATAAACTGTTTACTCCTCCCTATTTATAAGAAATTCCCCACACAATAAGAAGGTAGAAATCAGTTATGGGTGTGTATTTTCAACTCTTTATTGCCACTAGGAAACCATTTAGTAAATGGATGCTCCATGGCATGCAGATTAAAGGGGTTAATACAATGTTCCTAGACATCTTGCTCACCTACTCACACATGTATCCTTAGGGGATCGCTTAGATCTTATTCACAGTATAGTATTATTGCTTGCTCCCTTTTCCATTGTTGTTTTTTTTTTTAATTTTTATTGTAAAGTGTTTTATATTTGATTTGTTAATGATGACAAAAGGTGGCAGGTATTTCCCTACACTTTCAAAAAGTGGAAAGATGTATATAGAAGAATGAAGAATATAAATGATATTTACTGAATTCAGCAAGTTTGAACTCGCTAGAATTAAGATTAAAAGCACCTTTATTGCTTGTTTAGGAACTTCTGGCAGATACTCTATTTCTACCGATATTCTGGAATATTGGATTCTTTTCATTTGAAGTGAGGCAGTCCACATATATTTCTTTTTATTTCTCCCTTTCCTACTCATTTGAGACTTTCGCAGGATCCTATCTAATTTCCCCTCTGCTTTCCCAGAGTTCCTAGCACAGTGTCATGATTCAAGTTGTTGTTTAAATATAGGTCAAAATATTTGACTTAACCTGGGACTGGAATAGTGAAAGGTAATTACAATGAGCAAAGAAGTCACACTGTGTGAAAGTTACAATGCAGAGGACTCTAAAAGATTCTAAAGATTATTTAATTCTATATGACAAATAGCAGCACAACTCTCCCTCTCAGGAAATGAAAATGTATTATTATACTTATGAAAGTGGTATTTTTTTCACCATATGAGCATGGAATTTTTAGGTCATGAGTATGTATGGGGCTATAGCAAAGGACCACAAACTCACCTGCTTATAGGGGTAAGAAATAAACGTTAAATGAGTGAAGTAAACTGGGTGTAACAGCATATGACATATAAGATTAAAACGGTGAAAGAACAAGCCCCATTTGGAGGAAGTCAAAGGTGGCCACAGTTGCCTAACTGTCTATGTTTTTAAGAGATGGCTGAAATCCAGATTATTTTCTGGAAAAACTATTTTTTTTCTTCAGTGGAGTCCTTTATTCTTATTTGGAACCTCGAATATAAAACATATGAAAGAGAAAATGCTCATATTGAACACATTGAAGTTTGGAGGTCCAGAACCCTTTGTAGCCTATAAATGTGCATTGTTCTTTATTTGTTTTGTTTTTCATGAGGAGGTCTTAATTTCATGCAGGCTAACAGTCATAAATGATCTCTTACACTGAATGGCCTAATTGCATTAAAGTGCACTCAATATTTAAAACCAGAAAGGGCACTGAGAGCAGGAACACGGAGCTTGATTCAGCTGATATGAAGATAATTAGAAACACTCTGCTTCAACATTTGGCCTTCAATGTAGATTTGTGGGGCAATTAGTTTTATCTTATTCTCAAATGTAACACTGTTGGTTTAGAGTAAAAGTGAGATATACACACCAACATTTTCCCTTCAGCCACCATGTCCATTATAGTTGGTGGGATTTGAAACTGGTGGTTAAGACCTCCCCTGTTACTTTTATGCTTTTATCTGCAAGTGTTTAATCTTGAAGTAATAATGTGAAAATAAATGAACAAATGACTGAGTTTCACACCTATGTGATTTTGGTATGACCTAGCAAGAGTTAATATTGTACTAATTTGAAGGAATATATCGCTAATCTACCCTATCAGTCATTGTCTTTATGTAAGCTTTTAAAAATATCCTCAGAATTTCATGCCTAAATTTTGGGGGTTAACAATTAACACATATAACTACCACAATTTATCTTGTGACTGCTACATTATCTTTTTTATTCCTCATATAATGTTGCAAGGTCTGTATTACTATCTCCATTTTTGCAGAAGGGGAAACTGAAGTATTGAGGAAATTAAACAATTTACCCAAAGTCAGCCACATATAGTAAAAGCTAGCAAATGAACTCAGAGATCTACTCTTTTTGTTGTCCCTTTGCATCCAACATAATGATTAAAAAACAGTAAAATTGATTTTTAATTAATGACCGACTTGCCAAAAAAGTAAACCATTATATGTTTGTCAAAACCTCAAGTCATTTCAACATGCTGATGTCAATAAAATCATTACTCTAATTCCATTCACCCTTTCCCACCCCCTTGGAATAAAAATCACACAAACATGGCTGGCTTTCTGAAAATGCTTCCATTGTCAATGGCATTTAAACCAATTACATTGTTGATCATTTAATCATCTAAAGGAGATAAATGCCACTATGGGACATTAAGAGGCTAACATAGTAAGGAATCTAGCTGTAATCATAATATGTTTCTTAGCAACTAATAGAGAAAGTTATAAAGCTGATTCTAGCACATCTATAAGAGGCGACATTACAGCCCTGGGAATATTGCAATACTCCTTAGCAGTATAATATTGTGAGTAATTTGCTTTTGCCACTATCATAGATGAATTATTTTGGATCTGCTTAGTCAAAGCTCTAAAGAATTCTCATTAAAAGTCAGCTATTACTGTATGTGTTGTTTCCTTCCCCCATTATACTCAACCCAACTGTATTGGTTATTTCAAGCATTACAATAAAGTTGAAAAAAATCAGTACAATAAAAACAGATTCCTTTAATAAAGTAGGGGAAAGGAGTTTATCACTATAATAGTTACATTTCCTGCCTGAAATAGCACTTATTAAATGTAGTCATGGTTAGAGTAAATTAAAATTCTTACAATGGATATGTTTGAGTGCAATAGGGATTTGAAAGGGTTCTATAAGCTGTAAACACGGAAGAATGATGGTGATCTTTGAATGGTCTTATGTCTTAGAGCATAGAAAATTTTCAGGTTCATACTTGTTTTTAAAAGATATTTGTGGCTTACATTTTGGACATGGAATTCAGTTTGTTTGAACTAAAGGAATACTATTCTTCTACAAATCAAATTCAAAATCTTTAAGACAATTGTATCATGAATTTTTCTTTAACATATGGAGTAGAGATGATATGAAGTATTTCTAGGACAGTTCTTTCTTAAAACAAGAGGATAGGTGCTATCATCAGGAAATGAAATATTACATTAAAAAGAGAGAGTAATAGTTAGATTAAGTCACTCAATGAGAAATCCATCCTTTATGAGCTTTCATAGAGAAAAAGATACAATTATGTGCTTATGTAAACACATGCAAATACATACATATACAAGATAGAAATATGTTGGTCATACTGGAAAGAACTGGGGTTGTGGGGAAAAGAATACACATTAAAACTGCCTGTTTGAGGATGTCTTGGGATAGATACTTCACAAGGGAACCAAGAGTCCCTGTCTTTCCTATTAATACGCTGTGTGGCAGAAATCCTGCACTGAGGGACAGCAGAGCCCATTCTCCTGGTTCTTTGAGAGATAACTTGGTTTGTAATTGGGGTAGCTATGCATCCATTGGTCTACTACCCTTTGCTGCTGCCAGAGAGGATGCGGGGCATCCAACTTGGTCTCAGGGAGGTAATCAATGCCAGGCACAGTAGCGGAAGTGAACCTTCCTTATTCCACCAAGGTTATAGGCAGCCTCCAAACACACTATTAAAAATGTTAGTTGGAGATGTGTCCAGTGGTAACCATCGCTCTCACTAACTTTAATCCTTCTTTATTAGATTTAGGGGGAAAAACCCAATATGAAACAGACATAATAGAGCGCCAAGTAATCTTATACTTTCCCTCATGTCAGAAGTACTAGCCATGAATGAAACTCAATTTCTGTCTAAATATACAAAACAAATTTGATTTTCCTGAAAACATGAAGAATCCTTAAATCCATAGATTTACTGTCTCTCTCCTGGAATAGAAATCAGAGAATTTCCATATAATATATATATATAATTTTTTTTTTTTTTTTTTTTTGGTTTTCTGCTTCATATACCTGAAATATCAAATAATGGGCTATGTCTATTTCCAGTTAGCACAAATGCATAATTGAGGTCTCTGCACCCTATGGGCTCAGAAAAGTTTATTAAATAAAGTTTGATTCAGTAGAAACCTACAAGTAATTCATCCAATATTTATTGAGCTCTGACTCAATTCCAGGCTTTGTGCTGGGTGCTAGGGAATCAAAGAGGAATAAGATCTAGTCTCTTCTCTCAAGGAGTTCACAGTCTGCAGAATCTACTGAGGCCTGAAAGCACACCACACAAAGTCATTCAATAAATATGCTATGATATAAGTATGTTTAAAATGCAAGGCACAAAGGAAGAATTTGGCAGGTCTACCTGAAGAGCAATACTTCAAGAAATATTTGCTAACTGCTTGTATGGGTCAGATCCAATGCAGCATAAATAGCAGAGAATATAAGAAAAAAGGTTCCAGTCCTCCTGCAGCTTATGGTAATTACAGTGAAGGAGACAGCGCGACCTAATAAGGAAAAATAAGATAATCACAGAATGTGTTAATTTCTCTGATGGAAATCTTAAAAATATTATGTTATAGAGATTAAATGGGGGGATATTACTTTATTGAGGGTGGATAGAGATGTTTTGTTTCCATAGGAACTCTACATACCAAAGAATTTTGTATGAGGCAGAGGATTAGGGTGGGAGCAAAAACAGGAGCAGAAGACATGTGGCTTGAGAATACAGATTTATAGGAATAAACTGGCTGGAAATAAAATCACTAAGCAGTATTTGAATTCTCAAACACGCCAATGCAGTACCCTGAAAGAGCCCAGGTGAATGTTTTAATTGTTACACTTACTGTATAAAGCATATGGATTGTATCATACAAGATTAGTGTTATTAAAATGCCAAACAACCCATCACTAATACCTGCTGGAAAGGCATTACTGTCCCACAGAGCAGCTGACGAATAAAGAACACCAGCAGGATGCTTTACAAGCACAACCCCTCTTCTGCAAAGCTGAACAAATAGCTGCCCATGCTTCCAAAGAAGAGGACTGTTTTCAGCCTATGTTGAATGAGGGTCTTGAGTATTTTGCAAGAATAATAGGCTGTTTTGTAAATGACACCAAAGAGCATCTGTTTCATGTTCTAGATGGTTAATGAAAATAAGAAAACGAAGTATTAAATAAACATAATGGAGCCAAATGATGTTGCCTCATGCTGCACGATCACATATTGGTTCCAAAACTCTTCCAAAGATGACCCCATGGAGTCTTTCCAAATGAAAGCCAGAGATACTTACTAGTCTGAACAAGTTGAATGCACTAGAACAGAGTTCGGTGCTTCTAGAAAGCTTTCCAAAGCTCCAAACAGATTTTGCTTTCTAAGTGTTCATAAGAGCTAATGGAAGGAGGGTAACTATGAAGTTTTAGTCAATTATTAGTTAAAGAAATGAGTCCCTCCTTCACTGTGATCTCCACAAGGAGAGAATCAGTGATTGGTCACTTTATTTTTTACTTTTTTATTTTTATTTTTTGAGGTACCAGGGGCCAGGGATTGAACCCGGGACCTGTATGTGGGAAGCTGGCGCTCAACCATGGAGCCACATCAGCTCCACTGAGGTGAATTTTTTGTTTGTTTTGCTTGTTTGTTTGTTTTTGTTGTTGTTGTTTGTTTGTTTTTGTTTTTAGGAAGCACCGGGAACCAAACCCGGGACTTCCTATGTGGGAAGCAGGCGCTTCACTAGATTCAGTTAATAGACCTTCCTTTTGAAGGGCAAGACCCAGGTTGGGTCTTATTCCTCTTCCTAGAATCATTTATAAGCAGAGGAACAAAGACACAGACACAGAAAAAAATAGCAGAAACGGAGAAAAGCCTCCAGAAGTTGAAATCAATGAAACCAGGAGAGAGAAAAGCCACAGAAGAAGCAGCCCAAAGCAGAACTAGCAATGAGGCCAGAGGAGAGGGGAGAGAGGAGTGGACACCACCGTGTGCCTGACTGCCCACAGCTGAGCTCAGGGTGCAAGTGAGCCTGGAGAAGAAGGCAGAGGACAGCAGTTCTGCCATTGTGTCTTGCCACAGGGCAGGAGTCTGGGATTGTCAGCAGCCGAACTTCGGGGCGAGAGCTTTGTCCGATGCCTTGATTTGAACGTGTTTTTTTTGTTTGTTTGTTTGTTTTTTTCCAGCCTTGGAATTGTAAGCTTATAAGTTAATAATCCCACTGTAGAAGCCAAGTCATTTCTGGTATATTGTACTGGCAGTCTTTAGCAAATGAAAACATCACCTCAATCCACAATGCCTACGGGCTGTTCAGAAGAGAGGACACACTTTGTATCCATAGATAAGAAAATTAGTGCTGCAGCTTTAGTGCAGCAATTTAGGAGCAGGCACACAACCAGACCTCCCAGTCTCACTTCCAGCCAGGATCATAACACCCAACCGTTTTGAGTTACTCTGTCTTCTGTACACTTTCTTCAAATGACCAAGTGTTCTTAAATAACTTTTCTGCGGAAGCGTGTCATGAAAAGTTGTCAAAGTTCTGACAACTAGAAAAAAATATAAAGTAAACTATAAAGTAAAATTTTCCCTGAATCTATACTCCTTTAGTTATGTCCCTTTCTTTGTCTTTCCTTCTTTAGATATATATTTGACTTTTCTAATTCTTTATTTCCCATTACTTTTCAGTCCACTGCATTTGAACACTAGCCTCGGGTCTCATATGAAATAACTATTCCAAAAGTTGACTCCAGGTTTCCAAATCCAAGGGGCATTTTTTAGTTCTCATCTTACTGGACTTTGCTGCTTTGGACATTGATGAAAAAACACTCAAAATGCCTGCTGCCTGCTCTCTGTTAATTCTTATCAAATTTCTCTGCCTCTTCCACCTTGGTCACTTTTCGTTTTTTCAACTTTGCATACCATCTAAACACTTGTATTCCCGTGGATCCCTTGGTCTTCTGTTCCTCTCTCTTGTTTTTAGGGTGATACCAGCTACTCCCATGGTTTTAATTCTAACCTTTACACTTACGTCTTATTGTAAATCTTCAATCCTGTTGAAGTATTATTCTCATATATGCATTGTCTGATTAGCATAGACACATCTACTTGAATGTCTCAAAGATAAGGTGACTTTAAATTCTAGTTTTCCCAAGAGAGTAGTGGTTTACATTTGTTGTCCTGGCAAAATTAGTAACTGTCCCCTTTCACATTCATAAGTATGCAGGTTTGGATAAGTGGGCCTTCCGCCCCGTTGTTCAAGCAGAGTGTTTCTACCCCAGGCTTCAGAGAGGGTGGGGCACATTCCCTGGAGATTGGGGAGAGTTAGATCATCACCTCACTGTTCTGAGGGGGTTGGGCCTAGCCCCAGAGATTGGGGAGAGGGTTGCCATCACCCCAGTGTTCTTGCAGGGTGAGACCTAGAGCTTGGTCGCCACCCAGATGCTTGATGAGGGTGGAACCCAGAAGATGGCTGCTGGGAAAGCCCTTGGAAGGGGTGGGCCTCCATGAGGCCCCAAGGAGAAGAAGACACGATTCTATAGATGACTCTCAGACTTTGAAATCTAATGGAGTATGCCCCACAGGTTTTTGGAATTGTTTGGGACCTGTGACCCGTTTTCCTTCCAATTTCTCGCTATAGTAATGGGAACATTTATTTTATGACTGTCCATCCTTTAAATATTAGAAGCAGATAACTTGTTGTGTAAGTTTTACAAGTCAACAGCCAGTGGGGAGATTTGCCCCAAGACAGACTGCAGGCCTATAACTGATTTTTATGAGATTTTTACTTAGCTTCGTTACTGAAATGTTTAGTTTACTAAATTCTGCCTGTAGCAGTTTGATATTATTTATGAATTCCAAAAAGAAGGATTATATTTGTAAACTGGTCTGTTCCTCTGGGTATGATCCCCTTTGATTGCATTAGATTCAGCTGAGATATCTTTGATTAAATTATGCTAAGATTAGGGCTTTGATTTGACCACATCAGGGCTGAGTCCCTGCCCCCTTGATGGGCTATATAAACAGACATACAAAGAAAAAGACACACGGGAAAAGAGAGCTCCATAATGTATAAGTCCATTGAGGGTGATGGGCCACACTTGTGGGAGATGTTTGTGTGGGATGTTGTGGGAGGTGTGGGAGGTGGGGAACATGGGAATCCCTGCAGTTTCCGTGTAATATTTAGGTAATCTAAGTACCTTTAAAAAAAAAATATATATATATATATATAACATTTTTGTAAGCAAATGTACATATATGCATATATATTTATATATCATATTACAAATATTGGTATGTATTGTGAAAAATTTGATTTTTACCCACAGTAAAAAATAAATAAAATAAAATAAAATAATAAAAAAAAGAGAGCTCCATAGATGTCAGAGGAGAGAACTTTGTCATGACATGGAAGAGGAGAGAACTTTGATCCTGCAGCCCCAGGAAGAGAGACAAGCCCTATGTCAGCCTGTAGCTAAGGGAGAGGAAAGCTGAACCCTCACAGAGATCAATACCCATCTTGCTTCAACATGTGGCAATTGACTTTGGTGAGAAACCAACCTTGAGTTGGACTGTTTAGGGCCTTGAAATTGTAAGCTTTTACCCCAAATAAATACCCTTTATAAAAGGCAACAGATTTTTCGTACTTTGCATCAGCATCCTTTTGGCTTACTAATACACTGCCCAAGAAAAATACCAGAAATGGACTGGCTTTTATAATGGGACTTTATTAGGGTAAACTATTACAGTTCTGAGGTTGGAAAAAACGTCCAAATCAAGGCATTATCAGAGATGCTGTCTCTGACCCTGGACTCCTGCACGTGGCAAGACAAAATGGCAGTCAGTCTCTAGGCTCACTTCCTCCCAGAGCTCAGTTGTGGGTGATCAGGCATATATGGCTCTTCTCTCCCCAGGCTTTGTCTCTTCAGATTTGGGCTGCTCCAGTGATTCCAGCCTTCAGCCTCTCTCTCAGCCTCTTGGGGTTTATCTGTCTTTCTGCAATTACAGGCAATCCTGGAGTCCTCTCACACATGCCAGGGTAAAAATGGCAGCTCTCTTTCTCTGTGTATCTCTGCATGTTTCTCCCATTTATAAAGGGCTCTAGCAAGAGGGTAGAGATCCACCTTGGGTCACATCTCACTGAAGTACTCCAATCAAAGGATCCCAACTGAATTCAACCCAAATCAAAGGGTCCCATAATCTAATCAAAAGCCCTTAACTGAAGTGATCTAATCAAAAGGTCCCTTAACTGAATCTAACCAAAAGGTCTCATCTCATACAATGAGTTTATCGGCACAGGATGGGTTTGCTTCAAGAATAGGATTTTCTGGGGTCCACAAAAGACTCAAACTAGGACAGATGATAAATTATAAAACTTAATATGGTTTAAAATGAACTTGCCATCTCTTCATCTCCAAACTTAACCTACTTCCAAACTCAATGACACCCTATCATCTAAGACAGAAACTTGGGAGGCATTCCGTACCCTTTACTGCCTCTTCCTACCTCCACCCAAACTATCCACCAAGCCTTGATCATCTCTCTAATCCTTCTTCCTGTGTCATAGTACAGGTTCTGGTTATTTCTTGCCTGGAATATTGACAAGTCTTCCTATTTTTCCAGCCCCTTAATCTCCAAAATGGAGCTGTAGCAATCAATTCCCAAAATAAAAACGTGATTGCATCATTCCACTGCTTAAAATGCTTCAAAATCGTCAGCCACCAAAAGACTAACTCAAGCTCATTTGCATCTCAAATAAGGTCCCCCATGACCTCACCCTTACTTGTCTTTCTAGCCTCATTGCCTCCCACTTCTCGCTTTCTAACTGACAACCTTGATATATAGACTGTCCATATTGTCTGTATAACCATGACCTTTCATGCTTCCTTGCCTTTGCTGCTCTTGGTGCATGGAACACCCTGCCAACTCTCTTGTACTCTTTAACTGTTAACCATCTTTCAAGACTCAGCTCAGGTCCCGTGTTTCTTGAGGTGCCTACTATGCTTCCATAACATAATGTGCACATTGTTGTATTTTCATTTACCATATAACATACTGGTATTTTGTGCCTTTCTCTCCCTATAGAGTACAATGTCATTTTTAGGTTTAGTCCCTTCAGACATTTCTTCTTTAGATATTTTTCTATTGCCTTTTTGTAACAAGGCATATCTTACTTTCATAATTAGAAAAAAATATGTCTATACACTCATCCCAGTTGATTCTGAATGGGGAGCAACATCGTCCCCATTGTGCAGAAAATAACACTGAGGCTCAGAAAGGTAAAATGGCTTGACAGAAGACATACAGTGGGGTAGTATGTGAGAAAGAAAAAAAAAAGGCATGTACATAGTATGGGCAATTTGCCCATCAGGCTGCTTACTTTGTGAACTTCCCATATTGCATTAGAGATGGGGGACCCAAACCTATTTTTCTTTTTTTCTGTTTCAATTTTCACAACCTACACACAGAAGACATACCTTGCCAGGTTGTCTATGTATTTATTTTTATTTTTTTATTTTTTTAAAGATTTATTTAATTCTCCCCACTCCCCTGTTTGCATTTGCTGTGTCTGTTCATCTTCCTTGTTTCTTTTTAGGAGGCACTGGGAGCTGAAGCCTAACCCGGGACCTCTTTTGTGGGAGGGAGTTGCCTAATTGTTTGGGACACCTCCACTTCCTGCTTTGTTGTGTCTATCATTGTTTTTCCTCCCCGCATCTCTTTTTGCATCATCTTGTTGTGTTAGCTTGCTGTGCCTGCCTGTCGCGCCAGCCCGCTGTCTTCTTTAGGAGACACCGGGATCCGAACCAGCGACCTCCCAGGTGGTAGGCGGGAGCCCAGTCTCCTGAGCCACATCTGCTCCTTCTGAAGCCCAGTACAACAGTGATCTCTAGACCTGGATAGCTTCTGATTGTTTGTTTTCCTTAATCCTTAAGGGGTCAGTGTAGTGATTCACAGGTAGTAGTTGTGCAAGAAGAACCTGGCAAAAAAGGGAAGTGTTCTGCAAAAATCTGTACCTTTTAACAACCATCCTCTTTGGTAGAGCCAGACTGATGAGGCATTCTACAGCATACTTCCTCTCTAGGGATGAGAGAAGCTGCTGGCCTGGTCCAAAGGTGAGGAGGTAGGTGTGGACATAAGTCAATAGTGCCTTATCCTAAATAGGTGTAAAATTTCAGTGGGTGGCTAGAAAACTACATGGAAGAGATGGAAGAGAAGCCACTCTTTCTATTTCAATAACAGGATATTAATAATCTAACCACGAAAATAAGACTTATTGTAAGTGCTGAGGCCCAAGCGCTGCCCTCGAGGCAACGCCAGAAGAGGCTGGCATCGTATGCTGCCACCCTTCATTGGCCTCTGTGGCGCCTTGACTCTGCTGTTGAGATCTAAGGGCCTAGGCTGCAAGAAGAGCACTTTTTTCTGCTACCCTATCAGCTGTGTGTTGTTTTTTGAAAACACTGGTTTATAGACTTTTGGATTTGATAGAGCAATAGCATTTTAAGGGAAAAAAGAGAAAGGGGTGATACTAACAGATATGTTTCTAAGTACTGACAGTAAAAAACACCACCATCTTCTTTCACCACCAATTCATAAAAGAAATAATACTTTGGCGTTAAAAAATAGAAGGGCATAATGTCAGGATCAAAATTGCCCTTTAAATTGACTAAACTCTACCTTATAAAAAAAAAAGATAATACTTTTTTTTTTTTCTGTAGACAGGTAGAAATTTTGTCATTGACTAGTTTTTGGAACTAGCATTTGAAGTTATACCTCAAAAAATCTTCTTCACAAAATAAGGACAGAGTCCAGACACCTAAACTGGTAGATATGCAATTCTTTGGTGTAAGAATGGAGCCCACTTCAAATGAAAATAACAATGTGGTATAGTTAATAGGCATCAGGATTCAAGGTCAGAAGACTGAGTTTTGATTCCTAGTTCTGACACTTACTAGTATATGGAGTTGAGGAAGGTACTTTCTATCCCTTTTCTACATATTCCCCATAAGTAAAATGTGGATGATGATGATGATGATGATATATTAAATATCAGAGAGCTTTTGTAAAGACCAAAAGAAATAGCAGATTTGAAAGTATGTTCTAATCAGACAATTTAGCTAGTAGCATTTTTTTTCAAGGCATAAGAAGGGTGGCTTAGAAAGTGAAAGGAGAAAGTGAAGCTGTGGACAAAAAGGACAAACACACATTCAATGGACAGAGTGAAAATTTCCTGAGCTTTACAGTCCTCAAACAGAGAAAACCATGAGGATCATTTTGGAGGCAAGGAGAGGATGAACTCCTATGGTCCTCCATGTTTGTATCAGGTGCTCTCTACAGCTGGCTGCACAAGCTAGTGCTACACATCCAGTAACTCACTCACCCATTTCCACTTTTCCTCAAACATGAATTCAGCTCAGAGAAAATTCATAGTTAATAGTATATTTCTTAATTCAATATTAAAGCAATTAAGCAGATCAACTACTTTCCAACTGTAGCAACACTGATTTTTGTTGAAATATTAACTACCTAAGACAAGCTTTCCTGCATAACCTTCAAAACAACCTTAGAACACACTCTTGAATCATCACCTAGGTTAAGCGGAAGATGTTTATGATGTGATTATAATTTATATTCCCAGATTTACCATCATTTTAGAGGCATCAAGGCCACCTGGTCAAATGAAGGATACACTGGTGATGCTTAATTTCCAGCAAGAAATGTCAATGTCACTCAAAGTAATAGATATGAAGTCTCCACAGATGCAATACAGTTGTTCATCTCTAAGTGACACTCTTTGGCCATTTTATCTATAGTTCAGTAATTTTAAAACCTCAACTTAATGTTGCCTTTATAAGCAAATGTTTTCTACCTTCACCATTTGGTTGGCAAACAGCAAATGACATCATGCACTCACTGCTCTATGGCAATATTTAAAATTCTTCCTCTAATCAACTTAAAGAAAAAAGAATTCAAAAGTACAGAGAGGACAATCCATTTAATTTAACAAGCTTCTACTGAGCATCAACTACTCACCAAGCATTGTGCTAGGTGCTGGGTTATCAGAATAAGTAAGCCAAAGTCACTGCCACCAGTGAACTAACATTCAAGACTAAGCTTCTTATCATAGTAAGATGAGGACAACAGAGCAAATCAGAGCCACAAAGGGGATCGGAACTCAGTGTCAGGAATTCCCAGTTTGGTCTCCCAAGTAAGAACATTTCTCCAATAGCTCTTGCATTTTCCACCTTGATGTATTCTATAGACTTATGATTATCTCTACTGTCTGTCAATGGGACAACTAAATGAAAAATTTTTAAAAGCTCATTTATGAAAGGTAATACTGAACACTTTCATAAACTTCTTTTCAGGATGCAATAATTGGGCCCTGATTAGCCGAGGCAAAAAAAATGTGCTTCTTTTAAAAATTCTTCAAAACACAGCAGCTCAGTAAGAGTAGAGGGAACAACTGTCATTCCAGTGTGACAGCATACCTCTGATCAAAAACTACAGGCATGTCAATCACCTGATAACAAAGGAAATAAAGATTTTGGGAGATCTCCCCACATTCTTCTGGATCAATATCTCTTCCAAAAGGAAAACACATCCATCTTTGTCTCTAAATTTATTTTGCATACTTAGCTCTGAAGTGTTAAAAATTTTTTTAATGTCATTACCATCGGCTTCTTTCTCCTGTGGACTCTGGATTCTGTGTAGAGTGACTTACTAGCATGCTTAGCCAACAAAAATTTACTGAACACTGTAAGGTACTGGTGGCCATTTTAATAGATTTAAAACAATAGATAGATTGATTGATAACATATATACTCTAAGAAGGGGTATATAAAGGAAATCAACAGGGTATTAAGAAAGAGAGTTACTGGGCAAAGCTACTTTACTGAGAGTGGTGGAGGCAGGTGATATTAGAACTTTGAACCAAAAAATAAAAATGAGCCCTATGGTAACTTTGAAATTTAACTCTCATTTAGAAGTGGTGATAAGGGATCCCTTCTCAGGAGAAAAAAAAAAAAGTAAGGTACATTTGTAAAAGCTGCAGACAGGATATAAAATTCTGAGAGGTCCTCATTGTCCCACTGCCCAAATCCCTGAGGTCATAAAATGCTTTCTCTTTTTAAAGCTAGCAGGTTACCCTTTCTAGCACCCAATAATGATGTTGGTTTTTTCCCCTGAATATATGAGTACAGTGTCTTGACTGAAGAAATAGTCACTAAATATTTGTTTTGATCTGCATAAAGAACTTCTCCAGTTTTGCATTTATTTAATGCCGGTGTACTTCCAAATAAGGAAAGGGAAAGATTTAATTAAGAAGGAATTAGATGTTTCTTTAGGTGACACTGATTTTATAGAATCTATATGATAGTTTCTGAAGGTACCTCTTTATAAAACTAGACACACAGGAGAAATTTATATGCATCTATTCAACAAGTAGAAAAACGATATGTGATTTATAATAATATTTAAATATATCTAGCCATATTTAATTGATGATTAACAATTAAAAATTATAATGCTAAAACACAAAGAAGGCTATTGGGACAGTTTCTGATTAGCTAACTCTATGAAAAAAAGTAGTTTCCCTTCTCTGCTACATACCAGGCACTTTACACATATTTTCTAATTCTTACAACAACCATATGAGGCGAATGCCCTAGAAAGAGGAAGCAGGAGAAATGTCTCCTGAAATGGGAAGAGAAGAGCATAGCAGCATCACTTGTGCTCCGTTCTCCAGCACTGTCAGCTAAGTGAGGCTTTGCTGACTGTGCAAGCCTAATCAATCTTACGCTCTCATCTCTGTACAGAAACATACTGATGACAAATAAGATTAGTAAATACTGAACTCCCACTGGAGATCTCTGTCCTGCACTGCCACTTATTGGCTAAAGAATAAAACATGGCTTTACCTTTTCACCTACAGATGCAAGTGGAGTTTCGTCAACAATGTGACATTTGGAAATTGAGTCTGGCTATTTCAGTAGCTTCGAATTCCAAAGCCAGTTTTGAGTTTCTCTGGCAAATTGTTCCTTCTTCAGAGACGTATTTTTTCATTGTAATAGAAATAGAGGGAGCCACGATAGTGTAGTGATCATTCATGCAAGAAGCAAAGTCAAATAACCTGGAATCAACTTCCAGCCATTCAACATTCCCGCTGTGTGAACTATGGCAACTTATTTAATTTTTGGTGCCTCACTTTTCTCCTTTGTAAAAGGGGAATATCAGAAGTACAAGTGCCTGAAGTTGAAGTAAGGATTGAAACAGAATCCATACATTTGCTGGCACGTGCAAAGCAAGCAGTAAATGTTCTCTCCTGTCCTTATGACAAAGAGTTGACGGGAGATGTATGAACAGATGATTGGACTTATAGAAAGTTCATATTCTATCGAACACCATGTAGATTTCAAAAACATCCAACATGTTTTATAGGAATATATGAGAATTTTCCTACTATTCTGCCAATAAAGTAGCATGCTTAAGTATAAATGACCCCAGAAAATCTAGAGGGAAAATGCAGAAAAACCAGCTCCCCTTTTCTCATTTCTTACACCGTCTTACCCTCTGCTGCTTTCACCACATTGCTCTCTGCACTGCAGCCAAACTAGCAGGCCTTCTTTGAATCCCTTGAATGTGCCTTGCTTTATTTCACCAAGAATTTGCACACACTGTGTTTTTTACCTGGAAAATCCTTCTTCTTTAATCCCTACCTATTCTTTAGATCTCAAATACAGTTATTTTCTCAGGGAAGTTTTCCTTAACACCTTCTGTCTATTATTAATTCCTTTGGTACAGATGTTATACAACCACAGCCATTTTATCCGCATTTACTTCAGTTGGTGATTATATATTGCTCATATAATTGATTAATATTTTCTCCCCCAATAGAATGTCAACTCTGTAAGTGGAGAGACCTGGCCTGCTTTTGTGTACCACTGTAGCCTTAGCAGTTAGCTAGAAGAGACAGAAAAATATGAATGAAGAATGAATGAATGCTATGTTTTCTCTTTTCTCTAAATAGCGTTTTCTTTTCTCTGTACCCACCTACGTTATAACCTCTTTTTGAGCATCTGAATAATCAATGACTTTACACATAAACCCTACTTTGAAGCTGTTATCTCCATTTTCTTTCTGCTGCTGCTTAGTCTACCCTTTGTTTTTTGGATATCAAGACCTTCAACCTACCTAACCCTCAACACACTTGAAGTTACTTGTTCAATGTCTATGCTCCCCACTGAATTGTAAGCTTCACATTTGTCTAGTTCATTGAAATATCTTCAGCATTTAACACAGTGTTTGTTACCTAGTCAGCATTCATTAAATATTTATGGGGGAAGGAAAAACAAGCAAAGGAAACCTACACACTGAGTATTGATGGCTCAATTATTTACAATACATTTACTTGCATGACGTTGTAGTATTTTACTAATATACTTAATTTTTCAAATGGATGGGAGAATTAGTAAGTTCTTGATAACACTGATGATTACTTAATAACTTCTTAATAGAAATATCAAGTTGTGATTACTAATGTTGAATTATACGTAGGATAAAAGGTTGCTTAGAGAATCATTTAGGTTTAATATCTGATACAGGTTGGGTTGTGTTCTTCAAAAAGACACGTGCAAGTTCTAACCCCTGATCCCATGAATGTGGCCTTATTTGGAATTAGAGTCTTTGAGGATATTATTAGATAAGATGAGGCCAAATTGGATTAGGATGGGCCCTAGCGCAATATGACTTGTATACTTACAAGAAAAAGAAATTTGGACACAGACACCAACGAACCCAGGGGGAGAAGGCCCTGTGAAGATGGAGGAGGAAGTGAATGTAGTGCTACATGTACCAGCCAAGGCCCTCCAAGGATTGCCAGCAAACCACCAGAAGCTGGGAAAAGGCAAGAAAAGATACTCCCTAGAGCCTTCGGAGGGAGCACGGACCTGCTGACAACTAGATTTCAGACTTCTATCCTCCAGAACTGTAAGACAAGCTACCAGGTTTGTGGTACTTTGTTAAGGCAGCCCTAGGAATATCTTATATTGACAATACTCTACATGGAGAGCAATTGCCAACTGTGTTTGAAACCTTTGAACACTTACTAAGTACAAGGAACCATGCATAATGTTGAGTAAAAAAAAATAAAAACATGAGCCTAGTCTTATTCTCTGGGTGTACCCAGACCAGCGCGTGAGTCAGACAAAGCCATAATAAATACTAGAGCCCAAGAAGACAAAAGAGAGCAGAAAGCATAGCACTCACATGTTAATGTACATTTATACATGAACAGGTGAAAACGTTTATAAATGTACAAATTGTGTTTCCAAGGCACATTGAATTCACATAACTAAAAAGAACAGATCCTATCATGGTACATATTCTACAAATGAGGAAACTAAGGCTGAGAGGCATATAGAAACTTTGTCAAGGTCACACAGCTATTCCATGCAAGATATGAAAAGAGCATGTGCAAAACCATGGAGGATTACTGAAGGATCTGAGCAGATTTACAGGAAATTACTTATTATAGAGTCCTTTGGAGGAGACAGGAAAACTGCCATTCAAAAATAAACCCTGGGTCAGAGCGTCCTCTGTTCTGAGAAACCCCACTAAGGGCCCTTTAATTATGCAAATGTATAACAATTACCTCTCCTCAGTTCTTGGAAAAGTTCTGAATGGAGATGTGCTGGCCAAAGTTAAATAGTCTGCTTGCTTATTTAATCGCACTCCTGGGACTTCAATGCCTTGGAAAAAATGTTCCCCCTCCATGGATTATGCCTGGCCTGTAAAACACTAACAGTCTTAGGAAATTATAAACATTCATGTTTGAGCGACTGATTGTGCAAAATACGACTGAGGCCCTGAGAAAGGAGTAAAGACAGGTAAGAATGACTTCCACCGCAACTTCGAGGATATAGTGGATTGGACTGTCAAAGCTTAAAATGTGATGTTATTTAAGATTAGATGAGCCAGCTTTTATTGAAATCGAATTTGATGTCACATGGCCCAAAGGCAAAATACTTTCCTTCTAGGGAAAGGAGGATGGAGCTCCGGCTACTGTGATGTGATGTGAGCATCATATTTCTTTGATTTAAAATGTTAACAGATACCTTCTCATTTCAAAACTAACTACAAAGCTACAGAAATCAATACAGTGAGGTACTAGCCTACGGTTAGACATATAGATCAATGGAATAGAATTGGAATCTAGAAATAAATCCATACATCTAAGATTAATTTATTTTTTCTTAACAAATCAATTTTATTGATACATATTAATAAAGCATATAATTCTTCCAAAGTGTACAATCAGTGGTATTTGGTATAATCACATAGTTGTGCATTTATTACTTCAATCATTATTAGAGCATTTTCATTATATCAATAATAATAATAATAAACAACAACAAAAAAACAGACAAATAAGAAAATTCTTCACCTCTTAATCTCTGTTTTGCCTGCTGTACATAGCTGCTATTTCTGGCTATTCTTGCACAATTATTTATTAAGCAGTTTTATTGAGATATATTCACATATAATCATACAATCTATCTAAAGTGTATAATCAATGGTTTTTAGTATAATCACAATGTTGCTCATTCATTATCACAAAAATTTTTAGAATTATTTTATTACTCCAAAAAGAAAAACTCCACACCCCTTAGCATGTCTTCCCTAGCTCCACATAACCACTAATCAAATTTCATCTTCATAAATTGATTCATATTTAAATTTTATATAAATGGAATCATACAATATGCTACACAATATATTTGGTTCATAGTAATGCAATCATACAGTATTGTCCTTTTGTGTCTGGCTCGCTTCACTCAACATAATGTCCTCCAGGTTCATCCATGTTGTCGTATGCTTTACAACTTCATTTCTTATAGCTGCATACTATTCTATCATGTGAATACAACACAGTTTGTTCATTCATTCATCAGTTGATGTACACCTGTGTTGTTTCCAACCTCTGGCAATCGTGACTAACACTGCTATGAACATCGGTGTGCAGATGTCTATTTGTGTCACTGTTCTCAGTTCTTTTGGGTATATACCCACTAGTGGTATTGCAGAGTCATGTGGCAAATCTATATTCAGCTTCTTTAGGAACTGCCAAACAGTCCTCCACAGTGGCTGTACCATTCTGCATCTCCACCAACAGTGAAGAATTGTTCTTATCTCTCCATATCCTCTCCAGCACTTGTAGTTCTCTGTCTTTTTAATAGTGGCCATTCGGATAGGCATGGAATTATATCTCATTGTAGTTTTGATTTGCATTTCCCTAATCATTAGTGATGTTGAGCATTTCTTTCATGAGTGTTTTCACCATTTGTATTTGTTCTTTGGATAAATGTCTATTCAAGTCTTTTGCCCATTTTTAAATTGGGTTATTTGTCTTTTTATTGTTGAGTTGTAATACCTCTCTATATATCATGGATATTAAACCCTTATTGGACATGTGATTTCCAAATATTTTCTCCCATTGAGTTGGCTGCCTTTTTACCCTTTTGACAAAGTCCTGTGAGGTGCAAAAGTGTTTAATTTTGAGAAGGTCCCATTTATCTATTTTTTTCTTTTCTTGCATGTGCTTTGGGTATAAGGGCCAAGAAACCACCACAAGGTTTTTAAGATGTTTCCCTACACTTTCTTCTGGTAGTTTTATGGTCCTGGCTTTTATATTTAGGTCTTTGATACATTTTGAGTTGATTCTTGTATAAGGAGTGACATAGGCATCCTCTTTCATTTTTTGGTTATAGATATCCAGTTTTCCCAGCACCATTTGTTGAAGAGACTGTTTTGTCCCGTTAACATGGACTTGGTAGGTTTGTCAAAAACCAGTTGACCATAAAGGTGAGGGTTTATTTCTGGACTCTCAATTCGATTCCAGTGATCAGTGTGTCTATCTTTATGCCTGTACCATGCTGCTTTTACCCTGTAGCGTTGTAATATGTTTCAAGATCAAACAGTGAAATTCCTCCCTGTCGCTTTTCTTTTTTAGAATGGTTTTGGCTATTCAGGTGCACTTTCCCTTCCAAATGAATTTGGTAATTGCCCTTTCTCTTTCTGTAATGTAGGCTGTTGGAAATTTGATTGGTATTGCATTGAATCTATAAATCAGTTTGGGTAGGGTTGACATCTTCATGAAATTTAGTCTTCCAATCCATGAATACGGAATGTCTTTGCATTTGTTTAGATATTCATTGATTTCTTTTAGCACTGTTTGTAGTTTTCTGCATATAAGTCCTGCACTTCTTTGGTTAAATTGATTCCCAAGTATTTGAGCCTTTTTGTTGCTATTGTATATGAAATTTTTTCTCTGATTAACTCCTTAGACTGTTCAAGCCTAGTGTAAAAAAAACATTACTGATTTTCATGTTGATCTTGTATCCTGCCAATATTGCTGAATCATTTATTAGCTCAAGTAGCTTTGTCATAGACATTTCAGAACTTTCTAAATATAGGATCATGTCATTCGCAGTAGTGATAGTTTTACTTCTTTTCCTATTTAGATGCCTTTAATTTTTTTTTTCCTTGTCTAATTGCGCTAGCTAGAACTTCTAGTACAACGCTGAATAACAATGGTGATAGTGGACATCCTTGTCTTGTTCCTGTTCTTTCAGGGAAAGTTTTCAACCTTTCTCCATTGAGTAGGATGTTCCTTTTATCATATTGAGGAATTTTCCTTCTATTCCTATCTTTTGAACTGTTTTTATCAAGAAAGGATGCTGGAGTTTGTCATATGCCTTTTCTGCACTGATTGAGATGATCAGGTGGTTTCTTCCCTTCAATTTGTTAATGTGGTATATTATGTTGATTGATTTCCATATGTTGAACTGGTCTTGCATATCAAGAATAAATCCTACTTAGTCGTGTTGTGTAAGTCTTTTGATATGCTGTTAGATTTGATTTGCAAGTATATATTTGAGAATTTTTGCATCTATGTTCATTAGAGAGTTGGTCTGTAATTTTTTTTTCTTGTAGTGTCTTTATCTGGCTTTGATATTACAGTGGTGTTGGTTTCATAAAATGTGTTGGGTAATTTTCTCTCTTCTTCAATTTTCTGTAAGACTTTAGACAGGATTGGTGTTAATACTTTTCAAAATGCTTGGTAGAATTTACCTATGAGGCCATCTGGTCTTGGACTTTTCTTTGTTGGGAGATTTTTGATGACAGATTCAATATCTTTAAATGTGATTGGTTTGTTAAGTTTTTGTATTTCTTATAGCTTCAGTATAGGCTGATGTGCTTTTCTAGGAATTTGTCCATTTCATCTAGGTAGTTTAGTTTGTTGGCATACGGTTTCTCATAATAACCTCTTATGATTCTTTTTATTTCTGTGGGATCAGTCATAACTTCTCCCTTTTCGTTCCTGATTGTATTTATTTGCATCTTTTCTCTTAGTCTGGCTAGGGGTTTGTCAATTTTATTGATCTCAAAGAACCAGCTTTTGGTTTTATTGATTTTCTCTCTCTCTCTCTTTTTTTTTTTTTTTTTTTTGGTTGGTGGTGGTGGTGGTGTTTTGGTTTTTCTTTGTTCTCAATTTCATTTATTTCTGCTCTAATTATTTATTTCCTTTTGCTTGCTTTGGGATTGGTTTGCTGTTCATTTTCCTAGTTTCTCCAGTTGTTCAGTTAAATCTTTGTGTTTAGCTCTTTCTTCTTTTTTAATATGAGTGTTTAGGGCTATAAATTTCCCTCTCAAGATTGCCTTTGCTGTATCCATAAGTTTTGATAAATTGTGTTCTCATTTTTATTTGTCTCAATATATTTATTGATTTCACTTGCAATTTCTTCTTTGACCCACTGGTTATTTATGAGTATGTTGTTTAGCCTCCACATATTTGCAAATTTACCTCTTTCCTGTCAATTATTGATTTCCAGTTTCACTCCATTATGATCTGAGAAGGTGCTTTGTATAATTTCAGTCTTTTTATATTTATTGAGAGCTGCATTGTGCCCTAACATGTGGTCTATCCTGGAGAAAGATCCATTGGTACTTGAGAAGAATGTATAATCCACTGAGTTTGGATGCAACCTTCTGTGTATGTCTGTTAGTTCTAACTCGTTAACCATATTGTTCAAGTTCTCTGTTTCCTTGTTGATCTTCTGTCTAGTTGTTTTATATAATGATATCAGTGGTGTGTTGAATTCTCCAATGATTATTATAGAAATGTCTATTTCTCCCTACAGTTTTGCCAGAGTTTGTCTCATGTATTTTGGGGCACCCTGGTTAGAAGCATAGATATTTAAGACTGTTATATCTTCCTGGTGGATTGTCCCTTTTATTAATATATAATGGCCTTCTGTATCTCTTATAACTTTTTTGCATTTAAATTCTGTTTTGTCCAATATTAGTATAGCTACTCCTGCTCTTTTTTGGTTACTATTTGCATGGAGTATCTTTTTCCAGCCTTTCACTTTCAGCAGGTTTGTATCCCTGGGTCTAAGGTGAGTCTCTTGTAAGCAGCATATGGATGGCTCATGTTTTTTCATCCTATTCTGTCAGTCTCTATCTTTTGACTGGGAAGTTTAATCCATTCACTTTCAATGATATTACTGTAAATGCATTATTTACTTCCATTGTTTTCTTCCTTGATTTTAATATGTCATATCATATTTTTGCCTTTTTACTCTTTTGGTTTTCTTTTCTGCTATTCTTTCTTCTATATTCTTCTCCAAGCCTCTCTCTCCTTTTTCTTTCAGGCTCTAAGTCTTCCTTTAACAATTCCTGCAAAGGTGGATTCTTTTTTTATGGACTCTCTTAGTTTCTGTTTGTGAATATTTTATACTCACCTTCATATTTGAAGGACAGTTTTGTTGGATAAAGAATTCTTGGCTGGCAGTTTTTCTCTTTTAGTATCCTAATTGTATCATACCACTGTCTTCTCACCTCCATGGTTTCTGATGAGAAACACGTGCTAAGTCTTACTGGGCATCCCTTGTATGTGATAGTTTGCTTCTCCCTTGCTGCTCTCAGAATTTTCTCTTTATCTTTGATGTTTGCAATTCTGAGTAGTATGTGTCTTGGAGTCGGTCTATTTGGATTTATTCTGTTTGGGATATGCTGCGCTTCTTAGACATGTAAGTTCATTTCTTTCATAAAAGTTGGGAAATTATCAGCTATAATTTTCTCAAATACTCTTTCTGCCCCGTTTCCCTTCTCTTCTCCTTCTGGAACTCCCATGACATGAATATTTTTGCATTTCATGTTGTCATTCAACAGCTTGAGCTCCTGTTCAATTTTTTCCATTCTTTTTTCTCTCTTCAACTTCAGTTGTTCTGTCTTTGGTACGACTTATTCTTTCTTCTATCATTTCAAGTCAATTGTTATATGCCTCTAGTGTGTTTTTAATCTCACCTATTGTGTCTTTCATTTCCATGAGCTCTGTTACTTTTCTGTTCAGGATTTCAAGTTCTTCTTTGTGCTCGCTCAATATCTTTTTGATGTCATTTATTTCGTTCACATTGTCTTTCAACTCATTAATTTGATTTTAGAAATTTGTGTGCATCTCGTTAATTAGTTGTCTGAAATCCTGTGTCTCTTCTGGGACTTTGATATATTTTTCCTGGGCCATCTTCCATTTTCTTAGTATGGCTTGTAATTTTTTGCTCATTTCTAGGCATGTGATTAGGATGGTAGTTTACTCAGGTGCTCAATTTCTCTCTTCCGTAGGGATTTAGTGGTGGGAGGCTGTGAGTTACTGCTTGTATTAGTCAGCCAAAGGGGTGCTAATGTGAAATACCAAAAATGGGTTGGTCTTTATAAAGGGCATTTATTTGGGGTAGAAGTCCACAGTTACCAGGCCATAAAGCATAAAGCATAAGTTTCGTCTCTCACCAAAGTCCACTGCCACGTGTTGGAGCAAGACAGTTGCCGACATTTGCCAGGGTTCCTCTCTTCCCGGGGCTGCGTTTCTCTCCGGGCTTAGCTCTTCTGGTTCCTCCACAAGGTCAGCTGTAGACTATCAGATGAACAGCTCACTTCTCTTCTTCTGGGGCCTTTTCTCCAACATCAAAACTGCTTCTCAGAAACTGCTTCAACTCTGTTCTTGCAATGCCTTTTATATTTGATTCCCCCACCCACCAAGGGGTGGGGCTCAACGCCCTACTAACGTGGCCCAGTCAATGCCCTAATCATAACTTAATTATGTCCAGATTAACAGATCAGTTTACAAGCATGATCCAATTATATTTTTGGAATTCATAATTACATCAAACTGCCCAACGGCCACACTGCTGTTCTTTGATTCTTGGTTTAACCTGGTCTTGAGGGTTGTCCCTGTTAGTTGCTCAAAACTGGGCTCTGAACCCAGTAGTGGGTTGCAGACCCGCTTCCTAGGGCCTTGGAGAGGGATGTTGTAAAGGCTGGAAAAAGTCTCTTACTCATTTACTTTTAATTTTCGCACCTGCACTTCTTTGGTCTGCCAGTAGATGGCGGTCTTTGGAAGCCCTCTCAGTTCAATGCCTGGCCTGAGTTTGTTTGCTGCAGGAGGACCTGATCAATGTGATAGTCATTCCTCTCTGGAGGCCTTGTAATTCAAACTTTCTCACAGACACTTCTCTAGCCTTCACTGGAAGACCAATACATTTTCCTGGGTAAGAAATAAGTCCACTTCCCTCTGCATATTTAACAATCAGTCCCAGTTACTAGAAAGGGAGATTGGGAGGGTTGGATCTCTTTAGTCCTGTAATTCTTTAGTCCTGAGCTTGCTCCCAAGGCAAACAATGGTGTGGCCCCACCTGTCCTGGAATGGCTTTTGGGACACAGCAGACCAAATTTGTGGGCCTAAAGCTGAGTCTGCCTTAGGCTGTGTCCCTCTCTCTCCCCTTTCCTAGGGTGGTGGATCCCTGGAACCCCCTTTGTCTGAAGCCAGCCCAGAGGCCTGAGCATTCAAAAGTGTCTTTAGTGTGGTAGAGGGTGCTGGCAGTTGCAGCTGCTTTTAACTCACATTTTTGTGGTCAGGATTCTTTTCTTTTCTCCCTCTTTCTTCTGGGTGGTGTCCAGGCTTCACCTGGTGTCCTAAACCCTAGAGGACTTTTTTTCCAGGCTGTTTCAGCCTGTCCTTTAGTTATTTTTCTAGGAGAGAAGAGAGCCCCATGTCTTTCTAGTTCGTCATCTTCCCAGAAGTCTAAGATTAATTGATTTTTGACAAGAGCGCAAGTTTTTCAATGGGGAAAGAACAATCTTTTTTAAAAAAATAGTACTGGACAACTGGATATTCACATGCAAAAAAAATGATTTTGGGGGAAAAAAAAGAATGAAGCTGGACCCTAACCTCAGTATATACAAAAATAACTCAAAATGAATCATTTAAGAACTACAGTTATTAAAATCTTAAAAGAAAACATAGTAGTAAATCTTCAGGACCTTGGGTTAGGCAATGGTTTTTCAGATAGGGCACCAAATGCACAAATGACAAAAAAAAAAAAAAAAAAAAAAAAACAGGAAATTTGAACTTCGTCAAAATTTAAAACTTTTATGCTTCAAAGGATACTATCAAGAAAGTGACAAAACAACCCATGTTATAGGAGAAAATATTTGCAAATCACATATCTAATAAGGGACTTGTATATTATGCATATATAAAGAACTCCTAGCACTCAACAATAAAAAGACAAACAAGCCAAGTAAAAAAAAATTGACAAAGAACTAGAATAGGCAATATTCTAAAGAAGATATACAAATGGCCAGTTAGCACATGGAAAGATGATCAACATATTTAACTATCAGGAAAACACAAATTAAAACCCTCTATGAGGGCTAAAATAAAAAAAAGCAAACAATAACAATTGTTGGAGAGGATGTGGAGAAATTGGAACCTCATTCACTGCTAGTGGGTTTATAAAATAATGTTGGGGGCAGATGTGGCTCAAACGTTTGGGCATCTGTCTCCCATATAGAGGGACCTGTGTTTGATCCCTGGGATTTCCCAGTAAAAATAAAGAAAAATATAGAAGGCACGCGGGCCACCAGGCCCTGCGAACGGGGGCCATGCCGGGCCCCGCTGAGCCCGCAGCAAGATGATGATGTAACAGTAGAGTGACACGAGAGAGCAAGACAAGATGTGCCGAAAAACCAGGAACTAAGGTGGTGCAGGTGGTAGGACACCTCTCTCCCACATTGGAGGTTCCCAGGATCGAATCCCCGTGAAGACAGGAGGAAAAGGATGAGAAAAGAGGGCAGGAAACAGACACAGATAATTGCCCAGCGAATGGACACACACACACACACACACACACACACAAAACATCAAAAATGTGTGTGTGTGTGTGAGGGGGGCAAAAATGGATAAAAGTAAGTAAACAAATAAATCTTTAAAAAGAAAATAATGTTGTCAATTTGGAAAAGTTTGGCAGTTCCTCAAAATGTTAAACATAGTAAAATTTGATCTAGAAATTTTACTTTTAAGTATATATCCAAGAGAAATGAAAACACATGTCCACACAAAAACCTGTACACGAATGCTCATAGAAGAATTATTCATAATAGCCATAAAATGGAAACAACCCAAACGTCCATCAAGCCTCATAAAAAGGGATGAAGTTCTGATAGACGCTACAACATAGCTAAGCCTCAAAACATCATAAAAAGCCACATACTGTATGATTCCACTGATACAACATGCTTAGAATAGACAAATTATATATATAGAGTAGATTAGTGGTTGCAAGGGTTGGGGGAATGGTTAGTGATTCCTAAAAGTACAGGGGTTTCTTTAGTGGTGATGGTTGCACAACTCTGTGAATAGACTGAAAAACACTGAATTGTATATTTTAAATTGGTATGGTATGTGATGTTCCTCGAAACACGTGTTTCAAAAAAAAAAAATGATGGTACTGAAAGTGAGATTCAATAAGTCTTTAATGAACTTTTTTTTTTTTGGTGAGGGGAAAGAGAAACACTACACTAAATATACATCTTTATTAGGAGGCACCTACCAATTTTAGAAAAAAAATACTCTATTTTAAAAATATTTTCAAGGAAATAGACTATATAAGAGGAACTATGACCTCATAGGTTGGTAAAGGTTAAGGCATTTTTGTTTCTCTTATATTCTTTCATTGCTTCATTCATTGGTTCATTCAGCAACATATATCCCACAAATATTTATTCAGCACCAATTCAAAACCCCTGCCCTCATGATGAAAACATGTGAAAAAAGCAGGTGAAAGTTATCACAGAACTTAAAAATAAGAACATCTGTTCGTCCCCCCCAACACTCCTGTTTTTATAAATGTGGACTACTTAAAGGAGGTTCTTTAAGATATAATTAAGCTACATTTTATGAGGCCAAGCTATGAGATTGGTCACAGCAAAGAATGAACTCATTTTTTGGGGAAAAAAGTAGATGTTATGAAAAATTTAACAAATTCGAAATGCTAATAATATACAACAATGCAAGTCTTTGGGGGCACATAAATACTCTGATCATAATTAGTTTTTTTGGTGTTTTTTTTTTAAGATTTTTATTTATTTATTCATTTATCCCCCCCTTGCTGCTTGTGCTCGCTGGGTCAGCTAACCACGCCGTGCGGGCGGGCTTGCCTTCACCAGAAGGCCCCGGGAACGGAATCCGGGGCCCCCACATGGTAAACGGGAGCCCTACTGATTGAGCCACAGCTGCTTCCCCATAATTAGTTTTGTACCCTAAGTACATATTTCAGGGAAAAATCTCTGACCCACAGTTCCATCTACTGAGGGTTTAGTGGCTAGCACAGAATTGAGTCTCTGGTGCAACAGCTAACAGAATAACTCAGTTGTTACAGAGCATATACACACATCTATTCGTGATGCCCTTGAATTTGTAATTTAACCTTTGAACCCTCCAGCCTGCTTTGTTCTCTAAAGTGATCCGCATTATTATAGTTGAGAAGTAAAAACTAGCTAGCATGGTGCATTAAATGCATGCCAGCTAGGAGGCAAGTGGATTGTTCAGATTAGCTCCTACTTAGTGATGGGGGCTGATTGGCAGGACAAGGACTCTGGCACTTGCTAGCACAGGTGCTTTCTGCAACTGAAAAATGTCATAACACTAACGATAACAATGCTTGAGAGACCACAGTCAAACTGTTAAAGCCGTAGGTAGGTCAGGCATTCTAAATGTGATAATAGTCGGTTTCTAAGACATGAGAGTACCAGACAAAGGGGTCAAATTCAGGGACTATGACCTAGAAAAAGGAAGAAACAAAGAGAGGGACTCCGGGCAACCAAACAAAGTACTTTGAATCACTTCAAATCACTGTCCTCTGGAAAAAGGACCAATCCCACCTATTTTAGAGTCAGCCTGTAGAGGGAGAAGAGGAAAACTGCCAGCAAAAAGGAAAGGTTACTCTTTGAATTTTCACAGCTACCTTTTTCATTATTTCATCAAATCACACCACATAAAGTTCAAAACCCTGTTATCCTCTCCAGGGGAAAATGCATCAAGTGACACAAAACTTGCCCACATTTTATCCAGGCCATTCTTCTCAATACTTTTCTCCCTAATATAGTTAAGTTACAGAAGCACATGGTTTGGGTCTCATTCACTACGTGGCTTTAATTTCCTTTGATCAAAATGGTCAGGAAAGAAAAGAAAGGAACTGTGCCTATGTGTTGGTGTTTTAGTTTCCTGTGGCTGCCATGAAAAATTACCACAAACTGGGTAGCTTCAAAAAAACAGAAATTTATTGTCTCCTAGTGCTGGAGGCCAGGAGTCTGAAATTAAGGTGTTGAAGGGTCAGGCTTCCTCTGAAGTCTGTAGGGAAATATCTGTGTCCTGCTTCTCCCTTGGCTTCTGATGGTGGCTGGCTGGCAATGCAGGGAGCTCTCTACCTCGGTTGTCCCGTGGTGGTCTCTCTCTGTCTGTCTGTGTCCAAATTCCTCCTAAGGACACCAGACATTGGATTAAGGGTCCTACTCTAATATGACCTCATCTTAACGGGCCCAATTCCATCTGTAACAACTTTATTCCCAAATAAGGTCACATTTTGGTATACTGAGGATTAGGATTTCAACGTGTCTTCTGGGGACACAACTCAATCCATACAATCATACAATATAAAGTATTGATTGTTCTCTTTTAACATCAGTATTTTTTTAAAACCCTGTCTGATTCAAGCTCATGTGGACCCATTGGGTCTTGCTTGCCAGTTTTCAGGTGTACCAATTTCTCAGAATGCTTTTGAAGGCTTTTTTTTTTTAAATCTCTATACTTTATTGATTGTCCTTAAGTCAGCCATAGCAGAATGTGGGATGACTGAAAGGACACATATCTAATAGACTAATAGCTACAATTAACTCACATCTGCATGGTAATAGGTTTTGTGGAAGGGACAAGAAAAAAAAAGTTAAAATGATGTTGTAGACTTGTGAGTTTCAATTATTCAATATACCACAACTCATAATTGCTCACATCACTGAGAACAAATAGCCCAGCCATGCACTGAATAGATCTTAAGGTTTTTAAAAGTGAAATTTTCAACAGACACTAATTGTCACCATGAATGTCTCTCCCGTACTATACTCAGTGCTGGAAACTATCTACCAAAAGCATTATTTCAGAAACTCAGCAAGTTTTGGTTTGAAGTCATCTAACTGTTCAAATGAGGAAATATTTACTCTTTAATTGATGGTCAGAGCCCTCCATTGATAAATGTTTTCAGCTTTAACATCCAACTGTTCCTAAGTTGAATTAAGTTTCAAATGATCTAAATATTCACAAATTATTTATCCAAACAATTATCTATCAACATTTTATTGCTCAGAAACAAAACTTTACCTATGTAAGCAGTCTTCCTAATTAAAAATCAGTCACGCCAATCATGGGTATGGCCATCTATCAAACCCCCAGCTACTATTCTGATTGACTGCACATTTCACTTTTGGGTGTGAAGAATAAACCAGTTACTGAATATTTAAAAAATGAACATTTAAAGTTACAGTGAATAGAAGCAATACTCTGGGCTTAAAATTCAGATTGTTAAAATTCCAGGTGCAAACACAGAACAATAGTCTAAATTTAATATATTTTTCTAATCTTTATTACCATCTCCACAACTGCCATCATTACAATTGTCTGAGTGTGTCCAGTTAAGGAGAACTTGGTCAAGGTTACCACAGTAGGCAAAAGAAAAAGGATGTTTTTAAACAAGGCTGTCTAATCAGCTAATGTTTTTTTATCCATTTGATATTCTTACCATAAAAAAGTTGGCTGTCATGTAATTGAAAAAGCTCTCTGAAATTAAACTCAGTATGGTTTTGTTTATTGAGTTACTTTATTCTTCTAGATCATCGTTTGAAGTCACAGGAGTGGCTTTTGTACCTGATGTCCCCATTTTTTGTTGTTGTTGTTGAGGTGCTGGGGCTGGGGATTGAACCCGGGACCTCATATGTGGGAAGTCGGCGCTCAACTCCGAGCCACATAGGCTTCCTTGAGTTGGTTTTCTCATCTGTTTGCTTGTTGTTGTTGTTGTTTAGGAGACACCAGGGACCAAACCTGGGACTTCCCATGTGGGAAGCAGGCACTCAACCGCTTGAGCCACATCTGCTCCCATTCACTTTTAATCTCCATCCTTCCTCTTCTTTTTTCTTCCTTTCTCTCTTTTCTCCTCTTCCCCTCAGTACAAGTCCAGGAAGTAGATACACAGGGTATGAGCCATGTGCCCGTCTAGTTCCTTCTCCCGTGCCAAAGGAGGTACGAACAGGGATAAGCATCACATCACACCCCTGCTTCCAGCACGATAATGTTGCCTGCAATGGGGCCAAGACAGTGCCAGCTGCCCTACAGCAAGCAGGTAACTTGATTTTTGTTAAATGATTTAATTTTACATAAGCAACTGGGAGGTATTTAGGTATGAATTATAGTCATCCGCAACCTAAACATGATAAATAGCATAAGTCTTTTGTTTCAAATATTTGAACTGTTATAAAACAGCCAAACTTGCAGGAAGAAGGCCCCAAACAATGTTTATGAAGCAATTAGTTTGACAGGGTAAAATCTGGATTATTCTCTTGGAAGCTCGTCATAATAATCTATAGTTAAAGTACATCTTTTTCACATGTGGGGGAGGAACGGTATGGGAGTAAGAAACTTTATAATGACATGTTGTTAACTGCTTGAGGATATACAGTTTACCAAACCATAGTTATTTACCATAAAATATCAATATTCAAAATGGTTTGCTACCTACTTGCTATAAATTAGAAATCTGCAACTTAACTTTTAGAGAATAAATATTGCTATTAATTATTCTCATTATGGAACCTGAAACCAATTATATTAAAATTAGAGTCACAAATATATGCATAATCATGGTATACAGCATTATGCTCTTAGATGCTAACAGTAAATCAACAATTATGATGGCATCAAGAAAGTCTGTAACTAAAATATTAAGAACAACAACAAAAAAACAATTTTAATGATGGAAGTAATATAATAAAGGTCATAAATGTATTTTAAAAATCCAAATTTGTGTCTGCAAAGGCAGCATATTATCAACCACCACATCTGTGTTTTAAACATGAATTCCATTAGGAAAGTATTGTTTTATGTGGCATAGGGGAACCCAGCATGTAAAACGCCACGATAATGGGCACTTGTTTGGGGCTTAGGTGACCATGTTCCAATGCTGGCTCTACCTTCTACCTCTGGGTCCTCAGTTCCTTCACTTCAATAAACCTCAGGTTCTTCACCTTCACCTATAAAGTTAAAATAATACCTACACTTCCTTGGGTTACGTTAAGATTTAAATGAGATAATGCTTCCAAAGTGCTTAGCACAATATCTGACATACAGTAATAAAATTATAATAAAGCTAATATTTATTAAGCCCTTAATGTGTACTTGGTGATGATCTAGGGGTTTTACAAGCATTAATTTATTTGATCCTTATAACAACCCATTGAAAGGGGTACAGTTCTTAACCCCATTTTTTGGCTGCAGAAAGGGGCAGAGCAAAGCACCTTACCCTAGGTCCCAGGGTTACAGGAAGGACTGGATTTGAACACAAATTGTCTACTCCCAAAGCACTTTTCATAATTGAAAGAACCATCAGAATGTCCTTGAACTCGGTAGTTCAACTCCCTCCTTGTGCCTGCTGACTTTATTTAACATCCAATTCTTATTATTTATTCATTTATTCGATAAATACTTATTGGGAGTTTATCAAAGTGCCAGGAACTAGGTAGACCTTCTAAATTAATTAATCAAATTTTCTAGCCTTAGGTAAAATAGAAGGGTTTTGGTAGCCTGCTACTAGAGGCAGGCTAAATGAGAGCAAGGGAAGTCTAATAATGCAGAGGAACCCCAAAACAAAATGTGTTCCAAATTACAATAATGTATGCTCATTACATTATTACATAATTACATAATTGTAATTATTGTAATTCGATAGTAATTAATGGTCTATGACTATTAAGAGTGACTTAAATTATGTTGTGCCTGTTTAATCAAAGGATTTATATCCTAAAGTTATTGAACGGAAAATGGAGGAGGTGGTTCTTAGAGTCATCATCTATGGTAACTAGAAATTTTGCTTATGGGAATTAATTCATTTTTTTAAAATGCTAAATACAAGAGATTACCAAATTCTGTCTGCAAACACCATATAAAAACATATATATGGTTTGATTGGAGTGAGAAGATTTAGGTTCTTCTCCTAATTTTGTTACAAACATACATAATTTCTAATTTCTTAGGGTTAGTTTTTCTAATCCACAAAATAGGGATAATAGTGTTTGCCTTATAAGACTGTTCTATGTATATAAAATATATAAATGTGATTTGAAGATTGTAACATGTTAGATAAACATGAAGGATTTTTTTTTATTATAAGCGAAAGGGAGTCTAAAGCAGAGGTCAGGCAGAGTACACTGAATTAGAAGCTGAACGGCTGATTTTTCTTCTTAGCTCTGCCACTTATTAACTGTGTGGTGACAATGAGTAATTCAGTTATCCAATCTTCAATTTCATTTTAAAAAAAGATACAGGCCAGGAGACCTTTAAGATCCCTTTCAGCAATAAAATCACAAGATCAAAATGAAGAAATATTATCACTTGCATATTACAGTGCAGTGAGTGTGATCAAAAGGCAAATTTTTTTCTCAATGATTATGAAAATGCTTGGGGTGAAAGAAGTTACTCAGTAACATTCAAAAGATGTCATTGCCTTTCTTTGCATTGTATTATTGGAAAGGTATTTTATTCTAGCCAATTGAAAGTGATATTTGAATAAGGACAACTTGACTCAATTTAATAAGGGCAGAAAACAAGAATGTAGAAACTATAGATTGATGGTCAAGAGGCTGACCTCAGAAAATGCCCATGTGTGGGTTTATGAAAGTACATCATGTCCAAATCAGTTAGTTGTATACATGTATTTTCTTTGCTGCACTACTGCATGGGCAATTAATAAATGGGTCCCTTCATTCATACATTCAAACTCTTCTAGACTCTGGAGATATAAGTATGGACAAGATACTCTCACCTCTCACTTAGAACCTATCATAGGACTCAAATCATAAATGAGAAAAAATATACAAAATTATTACAGAATGTATTAAATTCTATTTAACAAAACAGAAGATGTTATATAAAAGAAGACTGGAGACAGGTAGGCAGAGGAGCAGAGGAGAAATGATAGTAATTGCTTTCTATGTTATACTGTCCTCTGGAAGTTTTCTCTGAGGACACGATACATAAGTTGAAAACTGAGGACTATGTGTGTCAGCCATGTGAAGACCTAGGAGGAAAACATTCCAGGCAGGAGGCAAGCAAGTATTAAGGGCCCTGGTAAAAAATATTTTATCATTTTTGAAAATTAAAATGAGACCCTAGTACTGAATTTGAGATTTATTTTAAGTGTGGTTGAAGACTAAAGCAGGAAAGAGAAATTAATTTACATTTTTAAAAGATTACTCTGGCTGTTTTATGATAAATGTTTCAAAGAAGGGCAAGAGAAGATGCAGATAGTAGTAGCAGATGTGGTATAAAGAGAACATCTTGATTTAGCAAGTCATTTGGCAAAAAATAATTCTTACTTCTTTAGGTACGAATAGGGAAAATGGGTTCAATTACATTGTATTTGGGTAAATTTGTAGTTGGTTGAATAAGAGTATGGAAAAATATTGATTTAAAAGTTTGACTTCATCTTTATGGAAGATCTAGTGACATGGTGCCCTGTCCTGGTCAACATGTTGTACCAGTTATCTGAATGAAGATGTGCTTATCAAATTTTCCACTGACACTAAACTAGGAGGACAATCAATATGTCAGATCAAAAATTTTTTTAAACAATTTCAACTGTGATGGAACAAAAGGTCACTACTCAGAAGGTGAATTTAATAGGGGCTAAATATAATAGTCTGAATTTAGTTTAGTAAAATAACATGGTTTGGTAGCTCTGGATGAATAGAAATTCTTGAAAAATCAATCCAAGTTTCTAGATGAGTATATGTTTAAAGTAAGGTTATAATATGAGACTGCTACAGTGTATATAAATATAGTGGACAGCAGCATAAACTGCATTAATTGAAGAAGTTCACAAGGATAGTATACTCCCAGTGTCCTTTGCGAAGGTCAAGTCAAATGCATGGAATTGTGCACATTTCTATAGGCCAGAATTTAATGGATGAAATAACATAATTGAGTGTGTTGTGAAGAAGATGGTTGTGGATTAAGTACCCCGTGAAGAAAAGAATTATGGGCCAAGGGACAAGATCATATTTTCATATACTCAAAGTCTAACCAGAATCAAAAGAACTAGGGGTGAAAATGATAGAAATTTAGATTTTGGCTCAATTTTAAGGAAAGAATTTTGGGTTTTCTTTTGTACTTTTAAACAACTAGAGCAGTCTGCTATGGGTCACTAGAAGTTTTCAAGCCGAATGATTATCAGTCAGGGATTCTGAGAGAGGCAAGAGCGTCCCCATCACACATGAAGTAGGCTGAGCTTTCCTTAGGTTAAACTAGTCTATTTAGATGACTGTCCTTGAATTTGAGATTCTGTCTTTCGTATGGTTTTGGTAGTAAATATACCTAGACTTTTATGAAATAATAGTGTTGGAGTTGGTAATTTGTTTTTCAAATGTAGTAAGTTAGAAAAATAAAAGCTTGGTAATGCTTATCAATTTCCATTTTGTGCTGTTACTGTTTGTACACATTTCCTATACTTTGAAATCTAAAAATAAAAAACGTACATGATTGACTGTTCTGAGGTTTTTCCTACACTCAGAATCCAATATTCTGATTATTTTCTAAAATTAATCCAAGATTCATTTGTCATTACTAAAAAGTAAGTATAGATATTAGACTTGTATTAAATTGAGAGAAATAAACACTTTGGTTCTGTCGCACTCAATCAGACACATTATCCTCCTATTATTCTGTGTATGTAAGAATATTTAGAAGACTATCTCAGGAGACGTTCATAAACAAAATAATCCTGGAATCCTGCATATACATAATACTTAGAAAATTCATTTCTCAACTAATAAAAATGCAACCAAATGGCAATAATAGATAAAGCACTGGATATTAGGTATATTTGATGTTGTGTTCCCAGAGAGGATTTTGTTAATGAGAATATTCTACAGTGTTACTACCAAGACACTTTGTAATTATGAAAGCTTTGGCATTAATGCACTGCTATATGAGTTGGGATTTTACACAAGGAAATATAGAATCATATGCAAATACATAAACCCTTAAAAATGTAGCTTAACATCAATCCTCACGGGCATCTATACTCAAATGTATACTAACGGCTCTTGCCTGGATTTTATTTTCAACTTGCTATATCTACATTTCACTTCCTTTCATATGCTCCTGGACTTTTATTAAATGGTGGTCGTAAAATATGGTAATTTGTTTTTATTTAATGTTCTAAGTTGGAAATGTATACAGTTGGGTATTTTGATTGTCTCTACTTTTTGTCATTATTTTACTTGTTTTTAACTTTTTCCTATTCTATGAAATTTTTAAAAAGTAGACAATTATAGGATTAATTGACCACTGATTTTTCCAACTCTGAGCTTTATGGTTAAGGTACTTATATCACGTAACTACCAAGCTACTTAATGTTCAATTCCTTGCCTATATACACTCTCTTTATAACATTTCTGTGTGTGTCTGTAATTTGTTGTGTTTTTAAATGTGTGTATAAATTTATGTGTTTATAAAGCAATATATAAGCTATCATATAATCAAACCATTTCAATCCTTATAAAGCAGAAGCATATATCTTCCCACTTGTATTTACGATTTATCTTACAAACAAGATTTTTCCCAAATATGAAAAGGATAAAGAAAATCATATAACAAATTAAAATCTGTTTGGTCTATAAAAAGAAACTATTTTAAAGACTTATTGGTACAATGGTACAAAAACTCCAAGTAACATTTGCAGCATGATATAATTGGTACTTACAAGCAAACTGAAGCTTTGCTTCTCTGCTAACAATTGTTCCAAACGAGTTTGTTGCTATGCACTGGTACATTCCAGCATCTTGGGTTTTATTAGGGTTATTGATCAACAGGCTGCCTTCAACAACACTGTAGCGGAAATCCATACCAATGTCAACATCTGTTCCATTTAACTTCCACCTATGGTATAAACATGCCAGTAGATAAAGCCTTGCAATATTAATCAATATTTCAGAATTGTCTAATATATATAAAAACTATAAGTAGCATGAAATATCTTTTTTCCTTTTTTAAACCACAGTAAAAAATCAGAAATGCTGTACACAACAGTGGTGGCATCTTAATTGCTTGTGGCTAGAGAATGGAGCATTTCCTTTAGAATAAACAATGACGTTAAAATTTTAATACCTGTTTATATGACAAGATTTTTTGATGATGCTACAAACACTTTATTTATTTATTTTTTAATTTCCATAGCACCTTGTACAATTTTCTTCAAAATAGGGCTCCTCAGTAGAAGTCCTTTTTTCTAGTTTGCAGTCATTCTTTAAATGGGTCTATACAGATGACAGAATAAACCACTTTCAGGTAGATGGCTGAGCATTTGATGAAATTGCAGCAGAGTTGCTTTGATTTGGTCCTTAATATGACTGAAATGGCCGACTGCAAATCAGAGGAACTCTATTGATCTTCGCTGTCTAAGGGACCAAACTAGCCTTAACCACGGATCACGTTGAAGATCTCCTTAGCCACAGGCACTCAAATGTCAATCATCCATCACAGTAAACTGCACATCAGGCCATGGGGTGACTGAGGCAGAGAGTTCTGTTGTCCTTCTGTTTGTTTCCTCGGATCATTTGTATATCTGACTATAATATTTGGCCCAATAATTAGCTTTAGTGAAACTCACACATTTCAACAGCAAAGCTTCAGTAAGGAGATCTAATTTTTTTATTTAAAGCCAATGAAATTCAAAAGAGTAAGAAGTTTAACCAAATTGCCTACCATGAAGTCATTTGAATTCTTACACATTTTGGAACTAATAATATTCAAGGAGTTTCAGTCTTACATCCCTTCCTCCCCACCCCCAAATCCTACACAGCATATCAGGTAATGAAAATAGCACAGTTAAAGCTTCTGAATTATCAAGCCTCACAGTGGCATTCATTTTGGGAGACCAACAAATCGGAAACACTGCAGTACAACGGAAACTGATCCAAAACAATATCAGGAGTAAAGAGTTAGAGACATTCATTTTATCTTCTTCAAATAGTGAAAACCACTATTTAATAGTGTGCTTGTGTGTGTATATAGCTCTGCTATATGCTCCTAGGACATGTGTGCACACTCACTGTCCATCCTCATAACATTCTGCGGTACTATGATAGCTGGGTGTGAATAACGTAAAAGCATTTAAATAAAAAAAAAATACAGGCTGGTTACTTTTAAGAATTTGAATATTTGGTATCAACAAGAGCAGTTGTTTAGAAATGTGATCACTTAATTTCTGTAAGATCTTTCTCTCATGTCAAAGTCAATCCTAAATGACACCTCTTCCATGATGTTTTCCTTGATGTTCCTAGTCAAAATTAACAAATCTCCTTCAGATTTCTCTATGTTCTTTCATATAGGAATTGTGCCTTCATTGTAGATAATACAATATATTCAAAGCTCTCTCTCCCACCAGATTTATTATCCCTAACTCCTTTAGGGTAGGGTCCATATCTAAATCACTTTCATATTTTTCCTTTAGCCACCTAAGACTTGACACTCTCATTGTGCTCAACAAATGCTTGTTGACTTTAATTGACTAAATATTTTACTTCCTTTACTGGATATTTCAGCTGTGAGCATACACCATTTAAAAAGCATTCTAGCATACCACAGAAGGGTATATTCACATCTGTGGCTTTGAAATATAAAATATTAGCAACATGAGGGAAGGGAAGGTAGACCAGAATCACTAAATGGGACATCTTTCTTCATGTGCCTGTTTATAGGAAGGTGGATATTACCAATAGACATTACTCTGTCTGTATTCTGACATAGACAAGAAAGAACTAAGCAATGAAGAGACAACAGCAGGGTTATATTCTTGCAGCCCTATGTGCACATGAATCTCTAGAGTTGAATACCTGCCCCAGACGTTCTTTTGAGTCAGCTGATGACTTCTTGGCCATAACTCTGCCTTCGAATGATAGCAGAACAATTTAACATGACAAATCTAAGAACTCAAAGAGGAAATTGCAATATAATGTGAGTTGCAAGCAGAGTGTGTGATTTAAGAATGGGACCATGTGAGTCTTTTTAGAAAAGTGGTTGTGGGGATAACAACACCATCTCTGTAGGTTTGTCATGCTAGTCAGCTCAACCAAAAAACGCTCCATGGAAAGTCTTTTAATCTACTTTATTGGTGCTTTTATATAGAAATAGCAAAGGAGAAGTGAGTATTTAGAAAATAAAGTGCTTTCTGCGGAATGTAGTTAAGTCTACATTCCAATTGAATGTGGGTTGCATTGAATTCCTTATCTCTTTGCATACTGAAACACTCTTGAAACATTTACAATTCATTGTCAATGTATGAAGGGCTTTTAAGTATCAGTAAAATAGAACGATGCTTATTTGGGGCAAACAGATTAAGACAAATTGGTGAGCTTCACAAGCTGATTTCTGAAAAGGCTGGGGAGGCACAGACCATCTCTCTCCAGGGAGTGGAGGTGGGGACTGTGTGCAACCAGACACTGGAAGCTCTGGAAGGTACAATTTTGCTGATCTTGCTGGGAAGCTGGTTTACGGGATTTGCTGTAGCAAAATCCTCTTTCTCTGTTAAGTGTTTAAACTTGGCACAGAGGGAGGGGCAGGGCCTCTCTGATTTGGGATTTGTTGTCTGCAAACTCAGTTGAATACAAACCGCCCAACAAAGGTTCGCCAATTACTTTGAACATTCCTTCTGTTTGGAAAAGGATGCTGAGTGCAGTAAGTAATGTCACTTGACCTTAGGGAACTTTAATACAAGGGAAGTTGGCACAAGTCAAAACTTCTTAAATTGTTCTGGGTCTGGGTCAATCCTTTCAAAACTGAGGGTCAGGAAACAATGAAAAGAGAAGTCTCAGTTGAGGGAATAAACACAAAGAAGAGAGGTCATTTGGAGTACCAGTGGGGAAAACCTAATGCTGAAGATCCCCATGGAGAGCTCACCTTGGAATTTCTCCTACTTGTTCTTCAAGCTCTGCTATACTGCTCCCTAGGTAATCCTTGTGCCTAAAGACTGAAAAGTTCAGCAAGAAAGATGCTTGAAAATATCTGATCTCTCCATTATTTCTTTTGCTCTTTTTCTCAACAAGAGGGGGTTTTTAGGTACCAATCTGCAAACCAGCTAAAGGTATAAAGGAAAACAAAATACACTGCAACCAACTACTTGCCTATTTGATTAAAAGTTTTCTTCTCTGCTTTTTCTTGGCAATCTTTAAAAACATAATAGGTTTCTGTTCCACTGCTTGTTTTAAATAACAAGGCAAGTCCCTATATCTAGGAACACAATGTTACAAAAGCAATGTTAATTAAAGGTCACAGTTTGGGGAAAAACAAAACAGCAAGGTGCCAAATTCTGCTGCAAAATTTGCTTTCATTTATGGCTAACATACGAACTTACACTTGGCTATGTACTGAAAACTGGGGCCAGTTAAATCATCATTTATGTATCTAGAAACCTTTGCCTATTGCATTTACTTTTAACACAGAAAGCATTTTAAAATGTTGGATTTAGCTTTGAATTTAACATATTATAGGAAGAATAATTGCACATCCTGTTTTGCCCAGGACAGTGCTGAATTTACACCTGCTGTTCTAGAATAATTATTAACAGTGGTTTTTCACTCTCACAAGTGTCCTAGTTTGGATGGTAAATTATATGTTCACCTTAATTATAGGGTCCATTAGAGAGTTGTGTTTTTTTCTTTTCCTTTCTTGAATGCACTTTCTTTCCTTATCCGTATGGCAAAAGATATCTGTCCTCCATTTCCAGTGAATTATCTTCTTTACTGTGACTCTTTCACTGACACCTGCTTTCCCTACCCTAAAACAGACTTCCTTTCCTGCAGAATAGTTTAGACCTTAGACATCCTGTGCTAGTACTTTAGAGCATAACAATATAACTATTTCCACATCTGTACAATCCCAGATACAATCACACTTCTTAAGCATGTCATTTATTAATCTTTGAATGTCTCAAGCCTAGTGCAATGCCTGGTACATAGCAGCTGCTTAATATAGTGTTAAACTCTTTTCTTAAATGACTACACATTTTTCAGAGTCCTAATATATACCCCAGTTCAAGGCAGGAGCTGTCAAGGAGATTTTTGAATGGATGCTCTGCTATACTGCTCCCTAGATAATCCCTGTGCCACCTCCATGTACCCTGGATATACATTTTGAAAAACACTGGGGTGGTTTGATGCATGATGATATGTTTGATGAATCCATGAATAAATGGACACGCAAATTAAATTCTAAAATAATTTCTACTATGCTAATCCTACCATCCTTTAATTTGTCTGGATGCCCTTTGCCCTCCATCTGTTTGAAAACCTCTGTCTCTTGCCTCTTTGCTGCTATTGACAAAAGCAGTTAAACTGCCACCCCTTTGAAGGAAATCTGTATTACTCTCTCTGGCTATTTTTTAAAATCATCTCTTCAACTTGGTGTTCTGGTTTTATACTATGATAGTTCTAGAGGAGGCTTTATTTTTATTTGCATTGCTTGAAATTCAACAGGCAGGCTTCCACAACCTGTGGCTTGGGGTATTTTTATTCATTCTGGAAAATTTTTAGCCTTCTCTTTAAATATTGCCTCTGTTCCATGCTCTCTTGCCGCTTCTCCTGGAATTCTGATTAGACGTGTGCAGACCCCTCTCTCTTTTTTATGTATGGCATCTCTGTGTCCCCTTTGGCTGCCTTTGGATGACTTCAGATCTATCCTGCAGTTTGCTCTTTTACTCTTCAGCTCTGTCTCGTCTGCTAGCAAAACCACTCAGCAGAAGGTTTGCCACAGACAATTGCCTTTGCCTTACAGTTCCTTAGAGAGGCAAGTTTATTCTTTGTTCACATGTACTCTAAGGATGTAGCCCTTGGGTCACAGGTTTATTCAGTTAAATGGTTTAATGTTAGACTCTACTCTTGGTTGGCCTAGGCTTTATCTCCTGACTCCAGGACCCTCTGAGGCTGATAAAACCAAAGCTCCAGTTCATGTTCATCAAGGTGAAAACGGCCTTTAGTGCTCAGTTTACATCTCTGTGTTCCAAACTCCTTAGGTTTTGGCTTCTGAATATTTATTATGTTCCTGTCACTTTATTAAGGCATTTTTTTAATAAAAAGGATGCTGTTTATATTTTATTAAGAAATTTTAAGGCTTTCAGTGAGAGGGTCAATCAGGATATTTAATTGTCTATACTCTCAGAAAGAGAGTTGGGTCCTTAAATTTTTCATGAACAAAATAATCTCTTCAGACATTTTAGGATATCCTATGACACCTATCTAAATGCTCTTCATGTAATTAATACACTGTAGGTATTTGTTGATTTTAAGAGTATAAACTATATGCATAAAACACATGTTTTTAAATCAACAAACCTGATATGTGGTTTTGGATTCCCTTTAACTTCACAACTGAGCTTTACTTTTTTCTCCTCAGAATCCAAAGGGAACATTACATGACTTGGTTCTTGAGTAAAACTAGGGCCATGGAGTGTGTTGTCATCTGAAATGAGAAGAGAAAACATCTAAAAATGAAGAACACCTTCCAAAATAAACAACAATAGAAAACAACAAAATGAAAATAGAAGAAATAAACTAACAAAAGAATAATACCACACAGATTTCAGTTTCAGCCGCTGGATGCAATTTCCTATTAAAGACAATTCTTTTGTGGATTATTATGAAGTAGAGATATGGACTCTCCTATTTCTTATTGATAACTTATTTTAGTTACACCTTCTAGACAGAATTGCTTGACATCTTTTTTTTTCCTCTACGACTTTTTGTTCCCTCTGTCTTTAGCCCACTCTTTTACTTTGCTCACATTTTGTGCCTCCTACATCCTTTTTGTGCTGTTGTCATCTTGGAAGCCTGCCTCATGTCACAAAGCTAAAATTTCTCCACTCTGTAATGGGATAATTTAATTGGAAGCAAGCAATGATTTCATAAATGCATTAATAATGGCAAACAGCTCTGTATTGCTAAATATATATGTAGTTTTCTTAAAATAGTTATATAGGCTAATAAAGAATAATCTAGAGCATTGCTTTTCAAATTATCTATGGTGAAGGACCAATTTCTTTGTTTTCCCAACCTGTTTTGGACCCAGACACAGTCTACCTAGCATAAGTAATACAGAGCTGTACACACCACCCAAAGTGGTCTATAACCAGTTCAATGATTTGAGTCCACTGATGATGTGCTTGGATGGTGCAGTGATGTCAAATAACTCTGAGATTCTAAATGCTTTCTCTTAATAAGAGAAACTAGATGCATTTTGTCATGGATAAGTGACAAAGTTCATAGACCGGGACTAGTCCTTGAACCACACTTTAAGTAACAGTGATATAGAGGACATATGCTTCTAGAATGCACTCTATATACATTGGTCAAAATGTTTCTCACCATCTATGGTGAAAATGATCCTCATTTTTCAAAATCCAGTTCAATATTTATTTTTCCTAGAATGCTTTTTCTAGACCCTCATGTTCTTCTTCTACCCATATAATTCTTAAATTACATCTCACTATGGGCATTTATCTTTTTCTATCAAGGACATTTGTTCTGTTCTTTTACCTTATTCAGACCAAAAGCTCCTTGTTAGCATGACTGTATCATACCCAATTTTGTATCTCTGGTGGTACCAAGAATTGTGGCTTATGCATAGAAGGTGCTCAATAAGGAGTTGTTCTATATGAAAATAGTTGTGTTCACTTTTTAATTTATTCAATCATCTGACTTAGGCAAAGCAATGCCTGATGAATTTTGAGATAGAAAGGCCAGTGGCTATGTTGTAAAGTGATATTTAAATGTCACCCTACAGCTGACAATCCATTTTCCCCTTAGATGTGATTATTTTGAAGGGTATCAATTACAACTGGTACCCTGGGAAAATTTAATAACTCAGCCTGTTGTTGATAGGTGGTAGGAGGAGAATGAATTCATTCAGGTGTATTGGGCCAGAGACAATGAATAAAGCTGGTTTGGAGATCTAATTGAAGCATGGTAAGGTAATTTCTTAGAAGACTTTTAACCCAGGCTCAAAAAAATCTCCATGTTAAGGTTGGGATAGAACAAAAATTAAGGAGAGAAGATGACTAAACAGAAATCCCTTTCATTATAGAGGAGTAGAGACAAGCAATGGCCTGGTTGTAAGAAGAAGCAGGATGTGGAACTGAGATTTGAAGCCCTGGGTCCACTACTAACTCTACAACCTTTGGAAAATCACCCAGTCTCTCTATGCTTCTGTTTTCTTATTTATAAAACAATGGAGTGGACTAGTCAGTGGTTCTACATTGACTAAGAAAAGCAAAGTAGTCATGAACACTTCCCAAGAAAGTACATGCACATGTGCATGGAATTTGCATTCAGAGATGTCATGAATTATATCACCACAACCATTCACTCTCCTCACTCCATGTATGAAATCCCATGTAAATGAAAGTCTTGAACAAAGAATATAGTATTTACCAAAGAACACAAAATAATGGCATGGTATAAAAGTACACAAACATGTTTTTCTTTCTTTTAAATATTCGTGGTTTGAGGCCAGATATTTCAATATGAATATATCTGTACTTCCGATTTACAACAATTACAATGATATTTTCAAAACAAATTTAGATACTGGTCAAGGGTTACCTCATTTCAATCATGAAGCTTTGGCATATTTAGTTAAACACAAAATATTATTCATCAAGATCAATACATAATAGCAAGTGTGGTGGATTTTTTTTTCTCTAAGAGAGAAATATTTCTATTGTTGGTCCCAATTCCAAAATTATGTGGTATATATATAATATCAATCATCTCAATTCATTGGTGTTCCCTGATTTGAATTTCATACAGAAATACACAGTCTATTACTAGTAATTCCAAATAAGAATAAAACATAATAATGATTACCCAGGATGCAGCTGAGAGGCTGTGGATTAACATCTGTACTATTTCTCAATGTATCCATGCCATATTTAAATAACAAAAAGGATGTTTTTCTGTATATTTTGTAACAAGAATTGATAATAATGATGCTTAGCATTTGCTATAAATAACACATTTCATCTCAAGTTTTTATTTTCTCTTGGTTAACCAAGCTCACTGCCTGGAAAATAACATTAGCATAAATGGAGAGGTATTTTAGTTCTCATCTAAGGAAATCCACAGTTTTCATGCCTGAGCTATTTGGTTTCACAGAGCCCCAGTGGAGAAACAGATTTTAGAAAGTTTAGCTATCCAGGTGTAGAAAACAGATACCTTAGTTTTTCAACATTTAGACCAGGTGTCGCAAAATTTTTAAGAAAAACAGAGTTGTTTTATTTGCCCAGAACCTTGAGGTTCCTGGGACAGATGGAGTCCAGAGAGGGGTGTACTTAGATGAAACTTGGTACAAGACATGACTAAGTTTGCTTCCACTCTGTGTTGTAGCCACAATATGTCTTTCGAGTGTCTTGAAGCCTAGGAGATAAAGCTCATCCTTCCTTTTATCACAGTAATTGGTGTATGTATCCAGAGGAATGTTCCTGATTTTTAGCTTACAGAAGTAAAGTATCTCAGCAAACAACCAAGAACAAGGATTGCACATTCAATGTGTCTCAGATTTAGACTCTGGGCCACCTGCATTATAATCATCCATCATGCTTTCTTATTTTAAAATTCCAGCTCAGGCTGACTGTATCAGAAAGATCTAGGGCCCATGAATCTGCATTTGTAATCTGCTCTCTGGGTGATTCTTTTACATACTAAGTCTTGAGAAATACAAACACAGACCCTTCTGTTCCTAGCTCCCCATTTCCTAAGAGCAAAGCATCAACCAACACGACTTTAGAAGAACCCACTCCAAGATTTTACCTGTTGGGCAAAGTGGAACCAAGAAATATTTGCTTGATAATATTTAGAAGTGATTTTACACATGCTTGGACTAATAGTTGAGAGGCAAGCAGTCAGGATCAGAAAACTAAACCTGACCCCACATTGAGAAAATGGATGGATTGTCACGACCTGCGACTAAGTTTGTGTACACCAACCATTCCTTAGACACACATAACTGAACTCCAGAGTTAAATGTGAGAACTCCCAAGAGCTATAATGAAATGACAAAGAAGAAGAATCTGCAGGGAGACCCCAATAGTCCATTGACCCTTAGGTATAACTTAGCCTCATTTGATACATCTGATGTTCTTGCTGTAACATTATACCCTTTATTTATAAGTAATGGATCTCTTATTTAGGTGAGCATGTTGGGATTGATGTTTTAAATTTTGGATTCCTAAAAGGGGGAAAAGTCTTCCCAGTGCCTCGTTTGCCATTAAGAAGTTAGTAGAATGAGCTCAGGTTGTTATTAGAGATCCTTCTCTGGGGTGGGGGAAATCTTGACTTTCCTCCCTCCTGAGAATTCCTGAAAATCATGGTAAAAGAAAGAACAAGGGAGCAGCCAGGTTGCAGATAGACAGATCTTATGGGTTCTAGATCATTGACCTGAGCCCCAGCTTGGGGGATTTAATGCAGATGCAGATACTGGTAAATTCTGATTTCCTGGGATCTCTCCGAGCAATCACAGGCTCACTTCTACCACACCATCAGGGTACCCTAAAGTTCCATATCGTAACACAGAAATTCTTCTGGACTAGTTTCTCTGAGTAAACTCAATTTTTGTAAAGAGAAGGAAGTAGGTCGAGGTTAAGGATAGCCTCCTTTCATGTTTCAACAAAGACTTGTAAACCTTTGAGTTTTCAAAAAAGAGAAGAGATGATTTCATGACCAGAAACTTTTTAACGTTAAAGGTCAGGCTACTCTTGTATTTACAATATCCCTCTCCCCTTTTGTTCATCAAATATTGAAAATCATTGGAAAATACTGCTCTCAACCAGTGATTCTCAATTCCTCTTCCCATTTTATTCTTTTCTTTTAAAATCCACTTTTTTAAAGGGGGAGACAAAAACACTATGTTTGTTAGCCAATTTCTTCCTTCATCCCAGAAATAAAATTTAATGTCAGGGCTACTCTTAAAAATTTTGGACCAATGAAAGTTGTGCACAGAAACACAGAATTTTAGATTAGAAGAGATAATGTAAATGAAGTTTCCCAGGTTACAGATGAAAAATGTACTATATCTATAATGGAAACAAAGATGTTTATCCCCCAAAAATAAAATAAAATAACCCCTCTAAGGAAAATAAAACCCCTCTCCAACATGAGGTGTCACTTATTTTAGCCTCAGCTTTTGAACATCAATGATCTCTCTCTCGCGCTCTCTCTCAACTTGAATTAATTGGCCCATTTCTATATGTCCCAAACCTTCCCTTTCAGACAAGTGTTCTGCTCCACTGGCCTTTCAGAAGCTAGGCTGGGCTTGGGAATTGGAATGAATGGGGCTGACATGAGGTTTTCTGGGGCCCAGCACAGGGAAAATAAGACTGAATCTCAGGTGATGGTGGAGCCAAGGAGAAAGAGGCCCAAGAGTCAAGCCCACAGGAGCAAAATCTGAATTCCAAGTAAAAGGTCAGCAAAAGAAAACATATATGAAGGAGAAAGGTACAGGGAAAGTCTTTCTTGGAAAAAATTCACAGATATTGAACGCAGGTCTTTTTTCTGGGGTGCCTGTGGATAATTCTAAAAGGTAGCTAAGAAGGGGAGAAAAGCTGCTGTGCCCAATCAGTCAGCAGGCATGATCTCAAGACAAATATTCCACCCATGGCAACTGAGTAAAAAAGTAATGTCTAATATAATTCTTTTTCAAAGTGTGTTCTAGGGACCTCCTGCCTCGATTTCACCTTATCAGGGGGGTGGTTGGTAAACTGCAGATTACCTGATTTACTCTCAGACCTACTGGATTTTTATTATCAGGGTTCAGGAAACAGCATTTTAGCAAACACCTCCATTGACTTTTATGCATTCTAAAGTTTGAAAACTATTACCTTAAATTATGACTTGAACACAGATGATTTTCAGCCTAAAACAATTAAAGATCCAAATCAAGAAAATCCAACCACGCAGAATTTTGTTCTTCGTTTTAGATCCTGCTGTATCTACCACATGGGACTGGGGAAAGGGCCATGTTTCACCAGCATGGCCCTTCGGACAAAGCACTGTTCTTCTCCTGGAAATATTTTCCATCTGTTCCAAACTCAGTAACTCAACTCTGCTGTGAAAGGACAGAAATGCAATACTACAATTTCATCTCAGAAAATTAAAAATCCCAAAGACAGTTCTACTTGTAATTGCTGTGGAGTTCCCAGGTGTTGCACTTGGGGATGGTTTAGGCCCTTCATCCTGATGGCAGATATGAAGTGCTACCACAACAGCCAAGACTCTGATACACAGGCCATCTTGCTATGGCATCAAATAGCTAGTTTGATTAAACACCTGGTCTTGGGCAGAAACACTTCAATAGCAACAATCTCAATTTGGGAAGTAAATTCTCCTAATAGGGAACACAAGCCAGGGAAGATGGCATGAGTTCAGATGTCAGTTATGTTTGAGGCTTATCTGGAGGGTAAGTAGGCTGTTGTACTATGTTGCATCCCTGAGCAAACCCAAATGGCTTTACCTGGTTGTGTCTCTTACCCTTCATCCTGCAGACCCCTGTAAAATACCCTTCGTGAATGTCACTTTAGGTGGGAACATGTTGCAGAGCAAAGACCCCAGGGACAAGGAAGGGGAAACTCTTTTACTAAGCTGGTTTGCTGAGCATGTTCCCAGAGACATGCTCATATTTCACCGTCTCCCTTTTACACACACATCAGGTGGGGAGCCCAGTGAGAAATTACACATCCTGCCAGCAGAATATTCCAAGAGGGCACACACAGGGTCCACTGTGTCCCGCTGGCTGTGTGCCTTCTCCTCCAGCCTTTCTAATGATCAGGGAAACTCATTTTGACTAAAAAACTGTAAAGTCAGCAGCATCTCTGTGGATAAAAATTACTCTCAAAATGTATGGGCAATAACTGAAGGAAATTGAGAAACAAATGGAATACCGTAACAGTGATTTTCCCAAGTGTGAGAATTCCTTTAAAATTGAATCTCTGATTTTAGAAATGATGACTGGACAGCTGTCACACTCTCATTACAACTACAATTTAGTGATGTTATTATTTATAAAATAAATAGCAAGTGATGTTCAAAGGCCCCACGCAAGTGCCTGTGTGTAACATTAGCCAACGCACAACATTTTTATCGAATAATTTTTCCATTTGGTTGTTCAGTTGAATAGAGCATAGGCAAAGCAAAGATTGGAGCAGACAGATATGCCTGCTTAAAGGATAAAAAGTTCCTTTCATTTGTCCTTGCTTCCACCTTCCTTCTTTTAACTCCCTCAAATAAGCATTTTAAACAGCAAGAAACAGAGAAGTCTAACTACAGCTGGCATAATTTTGAAGGCAGAGAGTAAAAGAAAATCCAAATGAGAAGTGAGCTCTTACAGTATTTCTTTGTTCTCTGGTTAACAAAATAATGCTGCTGCCATCTTACACTGTGTCAAACAAAATGAGGCCCTGGTTGTACATAGTGCCAGATCTGAAATGGTGGCGTACTGGGGGGAGTGTTAGGAGATGAAAGTGGTCTCTGCTTGGGGAAAATTTCTGCATTGCCGAAGGATTAGCAGGAGTGGAGAAGAACAGCAATGAGGACTGTGTCAACAAATCCCAAAACGTGGAACATTTCAGGAAAAATGGATCAATTGCTCCTTTAAAAAATAAGCAGTTGGGTGATTTTGATGCCAAGTCCCGGTTATGAAAAGCAAGGTGCATTTTCAACACATCCAAATATTCTGCAACTCATAGGAGGCAAGAACTGACCTGAACTAATGTGAAGCTCTTCACAGTCTTCCTATGACTATTCATATGCCTTGCTGCAGAATTATAAATGTGTTTGATTATGGAGTGTTGACCCGGACTCAGCTGGAGATGTATGTAATAGGGGGTATATGCTTGTGGACCTTATAAAATCTGAAAAAGTTGTAATTCTCAAACATTTCTGACCCAAAAGGTTTCTGGTCAGAAACTGCAGGCCAATTTCAATGTTACATGGAGGGGACAGCACTGTGTGCTGAGCAGACAACATCCTGCCCCCATTCAGTGTTTGTTCTACAGAACTGACCAACAATTATCAGGTAAGTACAGCTAATTCTGTGTTCATATTCAGACACACTACAATTTACTCAAGGAGATAGAAACAGAAATGTATGTAATTGATTCATTTTGGTTGAAGAAGTCTAAATGAGATCCCGAGTCACTAATTTACCAACTCTTGCTTCCCTAGTGACATAAGCATATAGTATGCATTCCTGCTCAGAATCCACTGCTCCTCTTTAAGGTGAGAGCATTCCACTTTATCCTGGTGAACCAACCCTCCCACTCTCTCAAACTAAGTAGTTTGGACTAGATTAAAATTCTCTGCCCAGCTGAGGAGGATCAAATTACTCAGACCTGCCTGAGCAATTAATATTCATGGTTAAATTGGTTCTCAAGCATGTGACCCAAGTCTGGCAAATGAGACTCTATTGAAGGGCTTTGTTTTTCCCCAGGATTACTTGGTAGAAGGAATCCTGGAACTTCCAAAGGCCCCCACATAGACACAGCCTAAATCAGAATGAAGTCAAATCACAAAACCAAAGGATGGAGGCAGACTGAGTTTTGATAACATCATTTGAGCTTTGGAAGCAGTTCTATCTCAAGTAAGATTTATCCCTGAGCTTCCCAGATCTGTGAGTTAATGAATGCCTTTATTTAAGCAAATCTGAGTTGGGTTTCGTCAGCTGAAGCTAAGTGACTTCTAATTGAAACTCATTCAGAATATGGAAAGATGCACATCAATTTATTCAGTGGTTTAATTCTCCATGTCACTTGTCCTCCTCCTCTTCTTCCTATTTCCATTTGGACAGTGCTCCAAATGCATTTCTGTGTGTTTAGTCCTTCTCTTTCTGGACCTATTGTTCATTTTTGTGCCTTTGACCTCAACCAGGATACTCGCTGTCCTTGGACAATTGATCCCTAGATGTCTGCTCACTTGAGCTTTGCCCTTCTGATATTTCTGGATTCATATGACAAACTCCATCAAAATGTGTCTTCCCCATGCCCTTCCCCAGTGCAAGACATTTGCTGTTGGGAAAAATATATAACTCTATGTAAATCCATTCTAAAAACTGTTAGCTTCCAGCTGACATTCACACATGTTAATGGTGGTCTTCTGAAAAACTCATTAACCTAAAGCAGTGGTAATGCTTTTAATATGAATTTGAGTATTTTTTTTATGTGTGCACAAAAATAATCTCAGAGGGAGCCAGTTAAAAACAAAGATTATGGAATTGCATCCCCTTCCCCAAAGATTCTGATTAGATGGATTTAGGGGTGGAGTCTAGGCATATACATTTCATGGCAGGCTACTTAAATGCAGGTGATACATAATCAAGAACCACCATTTAAGGAAGGAAGAGCGGGGAATTTTAACAACCACATCAAATTGCTTCAAGCACCAGGTGGCGGCTAGACCTGACAACTAAGGAAAAAGAGCACTCCTGTGGTACTCAAACCAAATGCTAGAAATTCCTCTCTCATATTCTGGGTGAACAGAATGTCTCCCATCATACATGATTATGGAGATAAGTTTTTCTGTGCAATAGAAGGTAAGAAATGATTCCAATAGGCCTGTTTTGGCTCCTGATGCTATCCTTAACTGTGCATAAGAATACCCTATTCCAGAATTGTCCAAGTTTCTGTATAATTGTCCAAGTTTCTGTATAACCAACTCTTTCCCTTGCTATCTCACCAAGCCTCCAAGAGCCGAAGCATCTTCCTTCTCAACTAAACAAAAGGACGACCAAAGTGTTGAGGTTGCCTTTTCTGTACTCAGTCATAATTTCACACTTTCTTAGGGACCATCTGCTTTAAGCCCTTCTGGGGTGAACTGCTGGTGTTCTTAACTCCTCAGTGACACCCTCTGTCCTCACTGCCTTCTGTGACATTAAATTGCCTGAACACAAAATGCCTGCAGGCAGTACTTTCATGTTACATGCACTGTAGTTCTTGAAGTAATATTCATGAACCTTTTGCACCTGACTATTTGGCAGCTAAAGTACCCTCGCATCTGTTTTTCTTTGAATGTTTCAGGTTTTTAATTTGGCACATAGTGAATGTGTCAATATATATACTAGGAAGCGTGAAAAGGAATAATCTGGGAGTTGTTCAAGCAAAACTCTGACAACATATTTGTAATAGGAAAGATCCACTAAATGTGAATTTAGTATGCTTTTCTTTCTGGTATGTAACGACTTTAATAATTTTGTATACTGTCTATGAGACAGGCTATCATGATGTTCACGGTGAAGATGGGGAGAAGAAAAAATTGATATAAATTTCATAGCAGGAAACTGGCTGCAGGTATGAGCCTCCCTGGTGGCATACTGATATTTTAGGTAAAAGTTGGTAAGGAAAACAAACCAAACCAGACTTTTGTTCCATATCAGTCACTTCCTAAAACCAGAAAGTCCTTCTAGAGAAGGATAAACACAACCCATAATCACTCAACATAGGCAGATGCGTGTTCAGCCTTGGGAAAAGATGCTTAGGAAACCACAAATCAACTTCTATCTTCCCTTCCTCAAAAGATAACCACTGTTTCTCCTATTTAGAGCCACTTAGAATAATGACAATAATAACTACCATTTTACTGAGTGCATAATAAAGCCAGGCACTGTGCTGTGTAAAAATGCTTATCAGGTTCTGTTTTGCTTAACCCACCACAACCCCACAGACTGGTACTATGTTTCCTCATCTGATGATGAAGAAAGAGAGGGCTAGAGACAATTCACATTTATAATAGGGGCTTTCAGTACCAGGGCTTGAACCTGGGTCCTTCTGAAATTAAAGCCATGTACACAGTGGCACTAGATCTATGATGACAATTGCTCTCTATGTAGATCATCAACAATAACAAACAAGTCTCCAATCCACTAAGAATGGGATCATTAACTGTGAGTTACTGAGTTTTTAATACAACCACTACTGCTGAGGAGAGGAAAGAAAGGTTTATAGAAGTTAAGTGGTTTACCCAAAGCCATACAGATACTCAGTGATGAATTTCTCTCTAACCAGAACCCTGATTTTCTGATTACCATCTGGATGTTCTTCCTATCATTTATTATTTGGATAATAGTAGAATTGGTCCATTTTTACCTAAAAATATAGTGGAGAAGAATGATGAAGGCATCCCTTATGAAGGGAGATTATCTATTTCATCAATATTTACCCCTTGAAATTTTGTTTTAGGGGAAAGCAAATGAAAACCTATTTCCTTTCAATAGAGAGGAGAATAGATTAATGTGATTCATGGTAAGTTTCACTTGTTACTAATATTTTCAAATTACAGAGTTTTTTTTTTTTTTGGAATTAACAGCATATTGATGTACAGAAGGGATATTCTGTCCTATAGTATCCTCTATAGAAAACCTTATAAAAGAGGGGATTCATAACCTTTCAAAATGACAAGCATAAAATTTGCATCTCATTTTTGGGCATTCTGCCTTTTCTATGTCATTCTGTCATACACTAAAGTGGTACGCACACTGATTTGGGCAAACACAAAGCAAAAAAATCTCTCTGTGAAGGGATAAATGGCAGCAGAAAATTCCATTGACTTGAATTCACAGGCTTATGAAAAGAAAGGGAAAAATGTTTACTTGGCTCTCTCAAGATAAGGTAAAAATCATGTTCATTAAGTTGTTGGGTCCTTTGAATAAGTCATCCACCTGTCCTCTTCATTTCATTTTCAAATGATGCTCAAATCCATTTCCATATACATGTAACCACAAAGGAGGAAGATGATCATGAACTTCTCTACATTTATAACAAAGGCATCTGTTTGCTTGAGCAACATGCCAATTAAATAGGGAGTAACTGACAGGGGATCATGAATTAACATCTATCACTCATTCAACAAATATTGATTGCACACTCACTATGAGCCAGATTCTATTCAAAATGCTAACGCGTTAGATAGAGAAGCAATAAACACGCTCTCGTAACAGAGCTCACATTCTAAGTTGGGGGAGACAGATATAACTAAGTCAGAGTGTGTGTTAAAAGGTGATTAGAGCTGTGAAGTAGAATATATTAGGAAGGGAAGACGAGAGTTCAGGGGGGTTGGCAATTTTAAGTAGGGTAGCTAGTGACATCCTTTCTGAGAAGGCGATATTTGATCCAAGACTCGAAGGAGGTGAGGGCATACCCATGAGGCTATCTGGCAGAGAAGTACTAGAGGAAAAGGCAATAGGAGTGTATTTATGACACACAGACAAATCACACTTGTGTGCGTATGCACACGTGCATACGATGCCACCAGTGTGGCTGAAGTTGAATGAGAAAGTGGAGCATCAACAGTAGATGAAGTAAGACTGGTTACTTCATCTAGCAGCGTTATCCCATGTATCAGTGCTAACCATTCCAATATCCATGGCAGAGTTCCTCAACCCACCTTGTATAGGCTACAGCAAGGTATTATTGCTGTATCCAAAGTTTTCATATGACATTTTTAACTTGGTAAAATATAGATAACATAAAATTTCCTATTTTAACCATTTTTAAATGTGCAGTTCAGTGGCATTAACTACCTTAATGATGTTGTACAACCATCAGCACTATTTCCAAGAATTTTCAGCATCCCAGACAGAAACTTTGTACTCATTAAGCAGTAACTCCCTAGCCTCCCCTCCCTCAAGCCCTGGTATCCTCTAAACTACTTTCTGTCTTTATGAATTGCCTATTCTAGATATTGCATATTATTGAAATCATACAATATTTGTCCTTTTGTGTTTGTCTTATTTCACTGGATGCAACGTTTTCAAGGGTCATCTATGTTGTAGCATGTATCGGAACTTCCTTCCTTTATATGGCTAAATAATATGCCATTGTATGTATATACCACATTTTACTTATCCATTCAGCTCTGATGGATACATGGGTTTTTTCCAACTTTTGGCTACTGTAAGTAATGCTATGATGAACACTGGTATACAAGTATCTTTTTTTAATTTTTTTATTTTTTTTTATTTTACTGGGAGGTCCCGGGGATTGAACCCAGGTCCCTCCATATGGCAGACGGACGCCCAACCATTTCAGCCACATCTGCCCCCTACAAGTATCTTTTTGAGTTCCTGTTTTCAAACATTTTGTATAATTATTAAAGAAATTGTTGGATCATATTTCTATGAACATATTTCTATGGATCACATGTTTTATGTTTAACTTTTTGAGGAACCAGTATTCTAATTTTAGAGATAAACAAATCAGGTCCCCCTGCCTCCACCCAAAAAATTCTACTTTATGGAGCCTGGGATGGCTGAGTGCTGTAATGACATTGCTTCTTCTTCTCTCTCAGGGATGCAGATGGAATTAGGAAACTTTAACTCTTGACCACTTTTCTTAAGTAGGCTATGCTAAGATCTGCAAGCTATTTATAGTAGAGGAGTTGAAAGCATGGGCCTCAGATGGCAGTGCCGGAGATGAAATCCAGTTCTACCACCACGTAGCCTGGAGTAAGTAATAATAGTGTCTCCCTAATATGGTTTTGAGTGTTAAATGCCTTAGTATAATTAAAGTGTTTAGAACCTAAAAAAACCTAATAAATAAATAAATAAATAATGAAATTTCTGGAATCTAATACATAATACACAAGAAAGGAAACACAAAATGTCTGAAAATTCCCTCTTTAGCGTCTGATTTGTTTTGGAGGGGGGAGTGGGGAGAAGGATGAGAATGCACGTTTATTACTTTTAAAAGTTTCTCTGCCAAGTAGGAAGACCTATCTGGCCTTAAGTGGTCCAAATGCAATGAAATATTTCTAAATGTAAGTCATTATAAACACAAACTTTTTTGCCTCTAGGAAAGCAATGAAGGGGATCAGTACATCTTCCCCACCTGAAAATGGCAGCTTGGTTGGGTCTACAAAAACTCAAGCAGAAGTTGCAGACAACCCATCTTTAGTCTTTCCCTGGGTCCCTGAATGAGCAATGCCAAGTCTCAGGCTCAGCATAGTTTAGACAATTAAAGAAGGCCACCTTCAGTCAGGGCTGCAAAGAGTGTGGGTAATGTTTGAATTTATGAGGGAATAAAAGGAGGATAAATTCTTTTGATTGGTTTCTATCTTTTGATATTAGGACATTTCTATCTCATTGATATCAAAAAGAAAAAAGCATGATATGGCAAAAAAAAAAAAGGAAAAAAAAAAGGGAGACATCTCTATTTTTGTTAGACTGCAAAACACCCACTGTGGTAGTATGAACTATGTACCACAGAAAAAGAAAAAAAACAAACACAAAACGTGTTCTTGATCTTAATCCCATTCCTGTGGATGTGAACTCATTGTAAACAGAACCTTTTGAAGATGTTATTTTTAGTTAAGGTGTGGCCAACTGAATCGGGATGGACCTTAATCATTTTACTGGAGGCCTTCTAAGAGAGAAAGCCATGGGGAAGAAGCCAGAAATCAATGAAGCCAGAAACAGAAAGGACAGGACAGTGTCATGTGCTGAGAAAGCCAGGGATCCCAAGGATTGCTGGCCAGCCAGAATACTACTGAGTCTGGGAAGAAGCAAGTCTTGTAGTCTCTGAAACAATGGGTCAATAAATACCCACTGTTAAGCCAACCCATTATGTGGTACTTGTCTTAGCAGTCTGGACACTCCCTCTAATGAAGGAGCCTTTCCCTCTGTTCCCAAAGCATCCTGTACACTTTGATACCAACTACCTACACTTTGATAATACTTTATTTGCTTGTGGATTGCTTGTGAGCTCTTTAGAGATAGGAACCTGAGTTAATGTGGTCTTTTCCCCCCAGTCTTTAGCATTCTTTCTGCCATATTGTTGATATTTGATGCATCCTTCATGGATTAGTTGATGAATAAATGAAACAACTTGCCAAAGAGTATAAGTTGGTATACAGTAGAACCAGAGTTGAAAATTATATATCACAATTGTTTGTCAAGTATTATTTACAATAGAATTCGGTACCTTCTGGTGGGTGCTTGAGAGAACTACCTGAGGCTCTTCTTGCCAAGAAAGTCAAAATTTGAATTTTCTATGAAAATTAACTTTTCTTTCTATTTAAAAAATGTAATCTTATTTTATGAACTCTGATTCTAATGTTAGGTGACTCTATAGAGAAAGTCTTTCTCATTCCTTCTTCCTTCATTCATTCAGCAGATGTTATCTGAACACCTACTCTGTTCCACATGCTGAAGATACAATAGAGAACAAGGACAGACAAGGCCCCTTTCTTCATTTATTGAATATACATTCACTGACAAGCTAATGCTTAGTAATTGAGTTACAAAAACCAACACAGATCTAATAGGCCTAAGACATCACCTAGTCCAGAAGTTATAATCATTTTTTTAATTCAGAGAATACTCTGATTAGCTGTGTTCATTGACAAGTAATGGTGGAATTGATATATATACAAAATTTACATAAAATTTCAGAGGTTTCAGAGACATCCCTGAAGCAGCCCATGAATTTCAGGTTAAAAATCCCTGAATGAATCTGTACACATCATTTTGTACAAGCATACATGTATGCTTATATATTCTCTAAAAACACAAAGTAAAATGTGTGGCTTATGTTAGAAGTTTCACAGCCAAAGCTTAACTATAGATAAGTTTTGGATACTCCATGGGTTTGAGAAGTTGCAAAAGTGAAAGCAAAAATTTTAAAGTAAAAGTCAAGGAAAATTAATAATTAGGGAGAATATTTTTGTTTTCTTTTAGTAGCACAAGAAAATATGTTTCATGTACCACACCTATCATTAATTTTTCCTTTACCTCAGGAAATTATTGGTTATAGTGTTACAAGCCAATCCCTATTAAAAAATTAAGTGAAATTCAACTACTTTTGCCTGGGTATCAACTGCCCACAAATGAGAAGGAACCATTCTATACCAACTTTTGGTACCTTGACCAAAAATGCACTCTGAATATGGAGTTGAGCAATTCTTAACATTTTCTCAAAGGGAAATTAGGAATGTGCAGTTCACAGTTGGCATGATACTACTCTTCACATTTTTCTAGCATATTGCAAAGGTATTTTTACATTTTATGGATACTTACTGAAATGTGTGGAGCACTTTGCCAACATAGGGAATTCAGTATGCTATAAACATGGCAAAAGTTAAAGGGTTAAAGTGCGCAAATTTTTTTTAAAAAAATATGCATATGGTGATAATATGAATACAGTTATTTTGGTGAACTGCAAATAAGTTTTCTACTACGAATAAACAAGGCTAGTGAAGATTTGAAAGACATGGTTATTAAAAAACAATCATTAGAGTTAATTTTTATGAAGCACTGTAAATGTAATGGGCCACAGAATAGGAGAAAAATATTTGCAAATCATGAATCTGATAAGAATCTAGTATCCAGAATATATAACAATCTCTTACAAATCAACAAGACAAACAACCCAGTTAAAAATGGGCAAATTGTAAAAATGAATAGAGTTCTGGTACATGTTACAACATGGATGAAACTTGAAAACATTATGTCCAATGAAATAAGCCAGAAATAAAAGGAGAAATATTATATGATTCCATTTATATGAAATATCTAGAATAAGCAAATTCAGAGGCAGAAAGTGGATTACCAGACTGGGGCCTGGAAGGGAGGGAAATGAGTACTTATTGCTTGATGAGTACTTGGTTTCTCTTCTGAGTGATGAAAACATTTTGGTAATGGAGGTGGTGATGGTTGCATGGCGCTGTAAATGTAATTAATGCCATCAATTTTACTTAAAATGGTTAAAGCCACAAATTTTATGTTATATATTTGTTATAAAAATGTAAAAAAAAAAAAGGCAGCGGGGGTGGCAAAGGGCTTGGTAGACTTTTCTCCAAAGGTATACAAATGACCAACAAGAACATAAATAGATGCTCAATATGATTATTAATTAGGCAAATGCAAATAAAATGAGTTCCCACTTTACACACACCAGGGTGGCTATAATAAAAAAAGAAAGAAAATAGCAAGTGCTGGCCAGAATGTGGAGAAATAGGAACCCTCAAACATTGCTGTGGGAATGTAAAAATGGTACAACTGCTGTGGAAAACAGTCTGGCAGCTGCTCAAATTTAAGTAACCTATGGCCCATAAATTCCATTTCTAGGTGTACACCTGTGTCAGGTGTCCCCAAGAGCACCACCAGGTTTGATGATTCATTGAACGCACAGGACTCAGCATGTAGTCATACTCATGGCTATCATTTATTTCAGTGAAAGGAGGCAGAGCAAAGTCAACAAAGGGTAAAGGCACATGGGATGATGCCTGGAGTAAACAGGTGCAAGCTTCCAGAGTCCTCTCCCAGTGGATTCAAGAAGAACACAATTGCCACAGCCATGAGTTGTGAAATACCTATGATATGTTGTCTATCAGGGAAACTCAGTAAAGAGTTAGCACCCAGGGTTTTATTGGGGGATGGTCACATAGGCAGCATCTACCTGGCAAATATCAAAATTCCAGGCTCCCCAAAGGAAACCAGATATTCAGCATAAACAATATTGTATACACAAACAGTTTAGGCACAATGAGCCACTCTTGGCAGTTAGGATTGTGGAAACTCTACTGAAATCTACGTTCCCAGGTGCCAGCTAAGGGCTAAACTTTTAATCAGCTCTTTTAGAGGATAGCACTCAGGCCTGCTATGGGCACTTTATTATTATTTTTTTTTTGCAATACCCAAGAAAGTTGATTATGTTTGTGCACCAAAACCTTTGTATATTAATTTTTAGAGCAGTATTATTCACAATAACACAAAAGTAGAAACAACCCAAATGTCCATCAAGTCATGAAGAGATAAGCAAATGTGGTATATCCATACAATGGAATACTGTTCAGCCATAAGAAGGAATGAAGTTCTGACACATGCTACACTATGTGTGAGGCTTGAACATACTATGCTAAGTGAAAGAAGCAAGGCATAGAAGAGGCCACATATTACACCTGGGGACATTTTTGGGACATTGAAGTTGTCCTGCATGACATTGCAGTGACAGCTACAGGCCATTGTGTATTTTGTCATAACATACAAAATCGTGTGGGATAGAGTGTAAACTATAATGTAAACTGTAGTCCATGGTTAATAACAATGCTTCAATTTGTGTTCATCAATTGTAACAAATATACCACACTGATGAAGGATGTTGTTAATGTGGGAAAGTATGGGAGGGGGAGGGAATGGGGCATATGGGAATCCCTTATATTTTTTATGTAACATTTATGTAATCTAAAGCTTTTTTAAAAATAAAAAAAAATTATTTAAAAAAAGGCTACATATTGTTTGATTCCATTTATATGAAATGTCCAGAATAGGCAAATCGTTAAAGGCAAAGTTGATCAGTAATTACCAGGTGATGGGGGACAGGGAGTCAGTGGTTAATAAAGACTAAAAATAGGAATGGAGCTTTCTTTTTTGGGGTGGTGGAAATATTCTGGAAGTGGATAGTGGTGATGATGCACACCATTGTGTATATACCAATTACATTGAACTGTACACTTCAAAATGGTTAAAATGGTGATTTTCGTCTCAATTTAAAAAACTCAGGAGATGTTAAGAGAAGATCTACTTTTAAGTTACATTTAAACAAGTATATATTTGGTGTATTAAATTTGATTGGTTGTTAAAAAATGTAATGAGGACTATTCAATGTGCTTTATGTAAAGTATCTCACATACTGAAGACAATACTAAGTTAAGTACTATTGGTGTTACCTTTTTTTTTTTTTAACATAAAAAGCTTAAGAAAATTAATTTACTAAAGTAAGAGGGTAAAACTTTATGCTCTTAACCTTTAATCTATACTGCTTTCTTTTTTTTTTTTTTAGTATTCTTTTTTAAATTATTTATTTTAGAAGTTGTGGGTTTATAGAAAAATCATGCATAAAATACAGGGTTCCCATATACCACCCTATTATTCTTCTTTAGGCCCCAATGTTTTTATTTAATAGTTTTCATTTTTGCAAAATGCACCAATACTGTTTAGTACTTTCTATCTAAAGATATTCCTTTTTAATTTTTTAAAAAATTTTAAACAATTTATTGAAGTATATCATTCACACATGAACACACATAAACTATAAGTGTTCAGTAAACATTGTGATCTTACAAAACAAACGCATAACATCATACAGGGCTCCCACACAACACCCCCCCACAAACATCCTGCATTGTTGTGAAACATTTGTTAACAAATCATGAAAGAGCATCGTCAAAGTATTACTACTAACTATAGTCCGAATCTTCCTCTCCTATACATTTTTTAAAGAACTTATTTATGTATTTATTTACTTTTATCCATTTTTACCGCCCCTCCCCCATTTTTGCTGTTTCTGTGTCCATTTGCTGGGCACCTCTCTGTGTCTGTTTCCTGCCCTCTCTTCTCATTCTTCTCCTGTATTCATTAGGATTCGATCCTCAGAACCTCCGATTTGGGAGAGAGGCGTCCTACTAATGCCTGCGCCACCTTAGTTCCTGGTTTTTCGGTGCATCTCGTTTTGGCTCTCCCTTGTGTCACTCTCCTATTAGGTCATCATCTTGCTGCATGGCTTGCAGGGCCTGGCGGCTCACCCACTCGCGGGGCTGGGCGGCTGACCTGCAGACCGGGCCCAGTGGCCCATGCACCTTCTATATTTTTCTTTTAATTTTTACCGGGAAGTCCTGGGGGTTGAACCCAGGTCCCTCCATATGGGAGACGGAAGCCCAACCATCCAAGCCACATCCCTCCCCCTGCTATATCTCTTAAGGTTGACCAAAGATAAACAAAGTTACAGTCTTTTCTCATACAGGATGGTCATATAATAAATCAGGCTTATTTATCACCAGCATTCTGAAAAAGAGACCTAGGGAGGAAAAAGTAGGTCTGGGGACTCATGCATGGTTTCTAATATAGCAAATGTTTAGCCTACCCTGATTATCAAAAATCAGGACAGCGAGAATATTCGTATTATACTGCTTTCTTTTATAGTGAAATACTGTGAAACATTTCCAGTTTATAAAGATGTATAATATAAAATATGCTCATGTTTTTGTCTCTTCTACATATATAATTTTCTTCTTTATGCACATATTTTCACATTTTCCCCTTTATTACATTGCTTTTCAGAAACTGCTTCCTTTAGAAGAGCTTCTGAAATTCAGTTTTAAGTTATATGCATAAAGGTAATGCTTCTTTCTTCTCCTGTTGGAAATCACCACAAAGGAACAAGTGGAATGAAAAAAGGGAAATGCAAGCTCTATTTTAGATAAAAACATAAAGCAAGTTACCCAATCAATAACTTCATTATAACAAGGATGGTTTTATGGATTGAAATTAAGGATATCCTGGAATTGGTTTTGTACAAAGTCTCAAGAAACAGGGAAGGTGAGAATGAACATGGGATTACACAGATAAGCAACATGTGCCAAAAGTTATGTTTAGCAGCAGAATGACTGTGCATTGTGAGAAGCACTAAAGATCTCCATCTCTGTTGGCTAAAAAGAATTAAAACCTTAAAATCCTGAGTCACAAATAAAAGACTGAATCAAAAGGATAACTCTTGCTAGTTTGGAATACAATAGTGGCTTTTTGTACAATGGTCCCAAAAGAACTCGCCCTATTTGAACATGAGTTGAATCGAAAAAGAAGACAGCACAGAATATTTTGAAGGAAATAAAAAGGGAGAAATGGAATAGCTAAAAAAAAAAAAAAAAAAAAAAAAGGGCAGAAAAAGAACATGCACCAAAAATATGTTGCCATGGAAAAGATGAAATACGATATAATACAATGCCATACATGAAATATCTTGATTAATAAAGCAATAACCTTTATAAAACATAAACTCAAGACATAGGTACAAGAACTCAGTGAAATGTGGTGTGACATCAGAAGATGAATATAAATTGGGAAAGCACAAAGAAGTAGAAAAAAATTAAAATAATCAGGGACACCAAAAACAAATTAGAAATTCTACAAAGGGAAAAAACACTGTTAAAGAAGATAGAATTGAAAGAAATGAGAATATTCAAATTGGTATAACCTAAGAATTGAAAGGGATTAATTATTATATGGTAAAATTAATTACTATAACGGTAAAATTATAGTTATTAATGCCACAGAAGTACTCACATGTGTTCAAATGTTATTTATGGAAGGGAATTGCACCACTGAAACAAATCAAATAATTCAAAGATATAATTTAAGAAAAACGTTTGTAAATAAAAGAAAAAGTAGAATCTGAAGTTGGACAAGCATTGTATGTCCTAGTAAAAACTCTCTGAGAGCAATTAACACAGAAGTATGGCGTAGCTAGTTGCTGGACTCCATAGATAAAGAAAAACATCCTCTGAGCATTCTGGCAAATCATTTATAAGGAAGAAAAAAAATAGGACAGCCTTAGACTTCTCTACAGCAACATGTAACTCTAGGTCCTGGAACAACTTAAAACACTTTAGTGGAAAATGTGTGATCTCAGAATGTTATGCCCAAACTGTCATTCAAATAACAAGGCAACACAAAGACAGTTTAAAACATGAATAACTTAGGGAATCTACTCCTGAGCCCTCCATAAAGAAACCATAAGAGCATGTACTGCAGTCAAATAAGAGATGAACTGAGAAAATAGTGCAAATGAGCTGGAGGTGAACATTGAAACCTCATAACTGTAGGGCTAATACTAAAACAAATGAGAAATTATACACAACAGAACAAAACTGCCACAATCCTGCAGAATTCTACAACCAAAAGTTGGCAAGAGAATGGAAAAAACAAACTGGGAGGTAATGCAAATGTGCTGATATCTGCATCTCTTATGGACATGCTCAAAATATATCATTTAAAACTAGTAATGTGATAATGGAAAGATATAGAGTAGAACACGATGAAAATTATATAACATATTACAATGAGGCATCAGAGGAGATGGGGGAAGGGCACAGGACGAGAAATTTGTTGATTCCACTATTGCTCACATTAGCAAGTCAACCAACACTACCTTAAGAAATTAATTAGTTTAAAAATGAATTCATAGTATATATACCCATGGGTAATGGAAACTGCTTACCTTTTTCCTTTGAAATTGTATTTGGTACTCCTAAATTTTACACATGAAATGTATAAAGTACCCTATAAAATACAGAATATAGAGACAGCCTAATGTCAATTTTTATGAATAAATAGGAATCTAAAATACTGATTATCTGAGATTGAGATTGGAATAAGCAAGACCATGAATCTGCAAGCCAACCCCCCTAATATATGATGCTTGGGGGAAGCCAAAGAAATGTTTGCTGAATTTAGTTCTTATCATAACCATTCTCTTTACACATTTGTGTAATTTAAGAGCTCCGTCTCTTCTGTAAGAGAGCTTATAACTGTTTTGTTTATGTTGTCTTATTGTGTGGTACTTATTTTGTTTAATTGACCAGCCACAAATTTTAGAGACCCCAATTCCTCGGAACTCTAGCATGACTAAAAAATTTACTGTTGTCAAAGAACATAAAATTAACAGGTAGATTCATAATGTCATTTTTGCAATTAAGTTTTCTGCTTTCTTCTGCATACAAACAAAAAGCTTATTCAGTAACTCTGAAGTCACTGCAGAGAAGGGAAAGAATGGGAGAAATATGCATGGTATGATGAAGTTAAGGTGAAAACTGGGCTCATCTCCTAACGATAATTTTGTTTATTTGGATATATTACTTTCTCTACATGTCTCAGAAGCCTTAATGAAGGTTTCTCTGTAAAGTTTATGGGAACTTTTAATTACAATAGAATCTTGATGTTGAAGGATCAAATATTTTAGGTTTTGATTTTTGTAAATGATCCCTAAGTTCCACCTTATGTTCCACCTTACATCTTGTGATTTTGCTGAGGCACCTTTTTTTTTCATTAAAAAAAAACATTATTGAAGTATATCACTCATACATGAACATACATAAACAATGAGTATAGAGCAATATTGTGAACTTATAAAACAAACATACAGAACATCATACAGGGCTCTCATACCTGATCCTACCACCAATACCTTGCATTGCTGTTAAACATTTTTAACTAATGATTAAAGAGCATCCTCAAAATATTACTACTAACCAAAGTATTTTCCCCCAACCTACCCTATTATTATTATTTTCATATCATTTATACATGAACATACATAAACAATAAGTGCATAGTAAATGTTGCGAACTTACAAAGCAAACATGCATAACATTATACAGGGGTCCCATACATCAACCTTCCATGCAGGGTAAGGTGGACAATGAATGGGACCAGCACTCATTCATAAAAAGCTTTTTCAGTACCTATTTCTCCTCATGCATAGAATAAATATGGTGGCAAGATTTAACTTTTTCTGTGGAAAAAATGCTACCCCAAAGAAAGGCATGCTACAAGGGTATTTGTCAATTTATGGATTTCCATATGTTTTAAGGTTTCTCAAACTTTAATAAAATATTCTAATAATTTAAGAAAGGTATTTTATAAAAGGCCATCATTTTCCCCAATAATATGATAATTGTCCATTTTCTCTCTGTATCTTTTACCTCTTTTGTATACCACTACCAACCCCAACGTTGGGATTGAATACAAGTCAGAGTAAGCTCTCCCTGACCAGTTCTGCAATTACTCTGGCCTGCTGCATTGGATATTGCTCCTAAAATAGCTTTGGCTTTGGGACTGAATACTCGATAGACTTGACTATGTATTTGGTTTTGCCAACCTGGCCTTATTCCACATGTATTCTCTTACTTTTAGGTTCCTTTTTGGCATAGCATCTAATTTTCTGACAGTCTGATTAGTGAAGAGATGTCTCTAGCTGTCACACCTCCTGACTTGGCCTTTTACTGTAAAAAGAAAGTCATGTTGTCTCCTAGGGCTCCACATACATTTGTCTATAGAACAGTGAGGAGAACACAGTATTGGAATAATAAATAACTGGGTTTAAATCCCAGCTCCTTTATTTCTAGCTATGGGATGTTGGAACAATTACTCAAATTCTCTGAGCCTCAGTTTCTTTATGATAGGTGTAGAATGATAAAAAAATTTTTTTAAGGATGGTTGTGAAATTTAGAAAATAATCATGTAAAAGCCCTAGCACTCTGCCTGGTAAATAGTGGGCACTCATTTCAATGATGAGTAATCACTACCACAGTTATAAACTTGCTGGTGCTATTATTATTACTAGTTTCCTGTAAGGAAAGGTAAGATCCATATGGTGATGATAATAGGTAATGTGTGAGCAGCTTCTCTATGACAGGCTCCTTGCTAAATGCTTAACATGTATTGGCTCATTCTAATCACAAGGGCGTTATCACCATAGTGATTTTACAGATGAGAAACCCGTGGCTTTGAGAAAGGTTAAATTCCTTTCCCAAGGTAATATGCCTAAATGATTGAGCTGAGAATAAAATCCAGGTCTGGCAGAATCCAAAGACTGCCCTTCTTGTATTTTTTTCTTTTTAAATTTATTATCTCTCAGTACCCATTTTACAGAGGAGACTAATAGCTTTTTTTACCTCCCCATGACAACCTGCGCATTGCTGGACTTTCAGTAGATGTTCTAATAATAACTTAATTCCGTAACTATAAATTTATATATTTTTAAAAGTAATATAGCTACATGGCAACAATTCAGAAGAAAAGAATTTTAAATATCACATGTAATTCCAGCTCCTTAACAGCTACTTTTCGGTATATTTCTTTCCAATATTTGTAATACAAGTAAAATAATAGTTAAAATCATAATGTAGATAAAATTTTATATCAAGCTTTTGTACTGATGATAAACAATTCCCTTATTTCTACAGAGCTTTCATAAACTGGATTTTAATGGCTGCATAATTCAATAAATGCTGACTGGTAATTCATCTATCATTAACAGCCAGAGCAGATCAGCCGTGAAGCCTTCTGACTGTGCCATGAATAACTGTGCCATGAATAATCTAAATAAGGGAGAGATGGGCAAAACTGGTTGAGTACTCATGTGCTGGAAGATATTTGTACCAAATGAATTGGCTTTAACTGACACTAACTAATGATAGTGTTTGGGCAAGTTACTTATTATCATTGGTGGTTTCTGGACCCTAATTATGTAATGAGCTGGAATTGACAGTCTCTCAAAGGTTCTTCCAATTTTATAATGTTATTAGGATCATTGCCTGGTTCCAGTTCTGTCACTCAGCAGTTGGGTAATTGGTCAAGTTCCCTAGCATATGAAGTCTAAGTGAGTGAGCCTTTTTCTGACATGCTAATCCTCTCTGTGGATAGTGTTTGGAATGTGGAGGTTGGTGCTGATGGGAACCCCCTTCTGGCATCTTCAGAGATTTTCTTGAATTCTACATATTCTTCCTCTTCCATCCTTATTCTTTCAGAGAAGTTGGGAATTTTGAATAGATGTCTAAAGGCTTATGCTAAATCTGGCCCAAACAGATATGCATGCTGCTCACATGTAATCGAATTTTTCACCCAACATTTAAAATAAAAATCCAGATGTGTAGCTGCTCTTTATGAAGCAAGAACTCTGGAACACTGAGCAAGCATTCTTACGAGGCAGGAACTGACTGGAACTTGGTAAGTGCTGACTGCTTTGGATGAGCCATGAACTCTCTGAAGTCTACCCACAGCCTCCTGTTACCATCTACCTTGCTGGCTTCCCTCATTTCCATCCCTACCTGGGCCCTGCCAGCATCCGAGTTTGTGACCCCCACACTATGTGTGAATATACTTTGGCTGAGGAAAATATAAAAAAATGACAATGGCTCTGAAGGCCAGTGCTTCAAACTATCATTCAGGAAATATCACTCTTTGTGCTGACTGACTCTCAGTTGAATCCAATTCCCAATTCCACTGGTTGCATACCCTGCCATTTCATTGGTTTAATACACATTGTACCTGCTGGGTAAAGCTGACTTATCTTGAAGCTTAGGGTCAAGAACATTTTCATGCTGTAAGTAAAAGAAGGAAGAGGCTGGCCTTTGAATGGGAAAAATCTCCCAGTGGAGTGTCTGGAAGGCCTTTGCTATAGACAAAGGGCAAAAAAGAACTGTCCTATTTGCTTAGTTTGTATAAACAGTCACCCACAAAGCATTTTCCTTTGTAACAAACTTCATGAAATGATTCATTAGAGGTAGAAATGGCCTCTATTAAAGAAACGGAGCATTTGTGACCAGTCCACAGGTGGCCAGAAAAATAAAATCATATCTAAAATTAGTTGAGAACAGACCACAAGATTGGATGCTTTCTCCATAAAATGAGATAAATAAAAATGAATGCAATTGACACCTTTTAACATTTGTCTTTTATCCATCTAGTAACAAAAAAAAATTAATTTCCTTAGTTGAAGCAGGAAAACAAAAGACCAGGTTATAACTACACAGAGCTTTCAGGAAAAGGAAATTGCTCTAGTTATGGAAACAAGAAATTCTGGGTGGCAGCTGTCACTTTTTAAGTACAACAAAAGCTAGAATAAAATTGCGACAACGAACAATTAAAATTATTCTTGACTGGTTTTTCTTTTTCCTAATTACTACTTGTGTCTGGCCAAGATAAGCATTCTGTAAACTGCTTTACACATACCCTTTCCAGGAGGGATGCCATTAAATAATATGTTATTTGGAGTTTTCTGAAGTCTGTGCAACTAGTAATAAATGTCCCCCAGCCCAAATTACTTGCACATAAAGTGATGCACTGAAACTTTCACGAGTTTTAACTAGTGTATTTACTAACTTGGCTCTAATTACCATGTGGGTTAAATATTATAGCTAGTGCTAATGATTTAATTTTTATAAATGACTTTTCCAGAGGAAAGTCGCTAATATCTATAGAATGACAAATATGTTAACAAAGGGGGTCTCCTAGCAATTAGTATTATATGGGGGAACATGCATTGTAAAATTTCAATGATGTCTTAATTATCGAATTTTAAAAAATATATGACATTGTTTACTTTGTAGAATTGGAACAAAGTCTATTCCAGAAACCTAGGATAATAGCCTTCAGTGAACGACATAAACTCCCTACTCCGGAATTTACTTATTGGTAATTGTGGGGATTGAGCTCAGAAGTTCTCATACCTGACAGCACATTATGATAGATAACCTGGGAGAGCTTTAAAAATCCCTGATGCACCAGTGGCACCCTTACCAATTAAATCATGATGTGGGGGCGGGGCGCATGCATCCGTATGTGTTAAAGCCCCTCAGATGATTCCAATGTGCAGACAAGGTTGAGAATTACTATAATGATTGTAGAGTCCAGACTTCTTTCAAGATTTAAAACACTGGTAATATATTCTTTATTCTAAAAGTAATGGTTATCCCTTCCAACAAAATCAGGTTTTGCCTGTTGTAAAAGCCATATGCATTATTGCTGGATTGTCACCAAATTTTAAGGTTATATTTGAGATGATCTGTCTTAAAACACAGCCTCTGTGGTCTAAGCAAAATCCACTGTGAAAGGGCCTGTGGGACATCTCAAAGAGATATGTTGCATTCTTTTCTAAAAATGCGAGTAGTAACAGCCATTAAAATAGGAACGCACATTTCTGTAATGTGATATGAAGCATGAAGCCATCCATACATAATTGGATTTACACTTAAAAGCTCTCCTATTAGAACATTTTACATGAGGAATGGACAGGTTCTTTTCTGATATTTCCAATACAAAGACTTCATTTGCTTACTTATATTCAAGAATAGTAATATTTTTACACTAAGGAAAAAAAAAAAAACCTATTGTTTTCATCCTGTGTGTGTGTGTGTGTGTGTATTGACTGGGAGTGGGGGATGGACTGCCCTTCTGGAAGGTCTCCAGTTTTGAGGTTTTGAATATTCATGGGGTGGGACAACAAGCTACAGTGCTAGAGCCTCAGGCCCATTACGATATGCTCCTTTATTAAAACTTTACAGTTTTGTCACTGAAGGTGATTGCTTATCTCCCAGAGCTTCAGCACAGCAGCTGAAAATAACCTAATTCTCAAAAATCTGCAGCATGTGCCCTCTCCAAGAATGGGCAGAGTCTCCAATGAGATCTTCTATTATCATTCCTCCCTAAATTATAACTCTTTCTTATAAGCAATATGGGTTAATTTTTACATAGTATTTGGATATAAACAATTACCTTTTGTTGGGTACCTCTTTTCCTTTTTAAAAATGCCATTATGTTATTAGCAAATTAACATATTTTGTCATAAGATATGTAGTGAAGACCAGCATTATTATTTATCTCAATTTCATGTTACAAGCTCTCGTTTTTAAAGTAAAGGTCACTGTGGGATTAACTCATTGCAGATAGGTTAAGGAACTTGCCCAAGATTATACTGGCATAGTTGGGATTTGAATACGAAATTTGGTTCTGAAGTCCATATGGTCTTTTATTTCATCCCCCAACATTTTGTTATGAAAAATTTCAAACATGCAGAAAAGGTGAAAAAATTTTACATGAACACCCATTTACAGACTCCCTTAGATTGTACAATTAACATTTTACTACTGCAGGTGGAGTTTAATAACGATGGGCAGGTCACTTTTCACTTACAGTCTAACCCTCTTCCACCACTACCCCTCTCCTATATTATGTGACATGGGTGAGCCACAGGGTATGATGTGATGACACAGGAGGCCCGTGCATCAGCTGTGAAAAGTGAATTGTAAATGTGATTCCAGAATGAAGCAATTTTAATACTAATAATTGATACGACCAGCTCCATCATGACTATTTATATTTGTAAAGCAACTTACATTTAATGAAACTGCTACATGCATCGTTTCTCCTTATATAATCACTGAAAGGGGAGCACATGGGTACACTACTATTTTCTCCAAAATAACAACAGAGTGCCATCTGAGTGGACAGATATCAAGCAGATTCACTGATCATAGTTGTGGGTCTAAACCAGAGACTATATTAGTACAAAAGTGATACCGACGCATATGCATTATGTTGGGGTTTCCCCTTTTATAAAAGGCACATTTTAAAAGGGACTTCTATCTTCTTATTCTAGTAGATTAATAGATGTCTAACCTCTACCTTCTGACTCAATGCTTTACAAAGCCTATATATATCTGAAATTGGAGCACTTTCTTCAGAACACACATTTAATATATGCCTAATACAGTGCTCCATTGATCTCTGATTTTATCATTACTCATGCAATCTTTAGGATGCAGCTTGAGATGATTAAAGACAAGTACATAAATAAGAAGACTGTCTCTTAAGGTATAAGACTTCAATTTCAACCATTATTATATGTACCCAGCCTTCATAAATTTGTTATACTTTAAAGTATTTTATTCATTATCTCTCATTTTCACTAAATATTCCTGCCTTTTAAAAATGTGAACCTATTAATACATTTTATTTATTTACTTATTTATTTATTTTTTTAAATTTCAATGAAACCTTTATTACCAGTCAGGGTGCACTCCCTCTTGAGAGTCACGCCTAAAGTCAGGTGACTGTACTTTTTTTTTTTTTTTTTAATTGTGGGTAAAAATAAAAATTTTCACAATACATACCAACATTTGTAAAATGATATATAAATATATATGCATATATGTGCATTTGCTTACAAAAATGTTATTTATATATATATATATATTTTTTAAGAGGTGCTTAGATTACCCAAAATATTACACGGAACCCACTGGGATTCCCATGTTGCCCTATTAATACATTTTAAAAGTTGATCTGATGATACATATCTAAATCCCTATCTTAGTGATATGGAAATACACACAGAATATATGTGTGTGTATATGTGTGTGTGTGGTCCAAACAGGAGGCTATTTGTGCTTTTCATAGATACATATGCTGCTTATCTCTAGAGTAAGTATAACCTCCAGTCCTAAACTGCATAGTGAGAGACCTAGCTCTCAGCCTATGGGCTGCTGATAGGGGGAGCTCCAAGTGAGGCTCCCCTTCTAGCACAGTGGTTCTCAGAATGTGGTCCCCAGGCCAGCACGAAGCCACCTGGGAACAAAGATGTGAAAAATTTTTGGCCCCACTGCAGATATACTGAATCAGAAACTGTGGGAATGGGGCCAGCAATCTGTACTTTAGCAAGCCCTCTAGGTGATTCTGATGCCTGCAAAGAGAAGCACTGCTCTAGCCAAAGGAAGCCAATCTTGTCACTGCATTGGATGGCCAATTTTTATCCACTTCAACCATACTCCTCTTTTCTCCTCCTTTTTTAAGCCATTGGAGACCATTTTTTGCTGTATTTTTAAAATTGATTTTACTTTTAGAGTGTTCTCCTATTTTCTACCTCTATTATTTTACCTTTCTAATCATCATTTACTCTAAAAAGAGGACTTGAAGTAGTAGTATATCTATAAGAGGAAGTGTGTTACAGATCACCTTCATAGTGAAGAAAAACGGTAGTTCTTTCTTACCCAACTCTTTCCTCCTCCCCAGTAATTTTATGGAGATTTTCAAATTCAAGTTCTACTTTCCTGCTTTCCTTATATCTATTTAGGTTAGTACCTTTTTAAATTTTTTAATGAAATACTTAGGTCTTTTATTTTCAATTATTTTGCCTAATAAACACATATAAACCTATGATTTTTATCCCTTAAAATAGCTTTGGCATTTTCTGTTAATTTTGCTATATTGTGATATCATTACCACTGGTTTACAAACGACTATGATTGCAATTTTGTTTTCTTCTTTGATTTAATGTTTAAGTTTAAAATTTTATTCATGGTTTAATTTTCTATTTGTAATTCCCAGTTTTGTGGTTCTTTGCTAAAAAATGTTACATACAAATTTCTATATACAAAACTTTATTTATTGAAGGTTTCTTTGTTGCACAGTACAGCATTGATAATAACCAACTTACATGTGCCAATTAGGGCAAATTATATCTTTGAGATTTTAAGTTAAAAAACAGGTATAATAGTATCCTTTAACTAAATGCATTTGTAATAAAAATCAAATGAGCTAATGAATATGAATGCTCTAAAGGAATCATAAAATGCTAGATGGGTCTTCTATCTCATGAAAGCTATTATATTTAGTGATGCACAAACATTGCAACATATACCCTTATATGGTACCGTAATATACATATTATATACATATACATAATAAAATACATTTTGCATTTTATTACACAAAATAAATATTCTAATTTATTTTATTCAATCATTCATTCAATTTTAGCTGTGTACCAGGTACTATATTAACAAAGATGATGTAAACCTGAATAAGAAATCTCGTGGTTTCAAAGAGGAGCTTTCAGTTTAACAAAGAAAACAATCATGTGAAGATTATGGTAAATGTTATAAAAAGAAATATACTGGATGATCTTAAGCAACTTACTAAAACCTCTCTGTGCCTCAGTTTCCTCATCTGTAGAATTAGGATAATAAGAACGATTATCTATATTTTTTAATGTAACATTTTATGTAATCTATCTTTTAAAAATAAAAATGTATTTAAAAAAAAGAATGATTATTTCATACAACTGTGGTAATTGTATAAGATACTAAATGTAAAACTCTTGTAAAAGTAACTCTCCCATTGCATTTAAAAATGTATATGAATTGCCAGTAGAATAATCCTGAGAGTTGTAACATGGGCAATATCTAGCCATCGTAGTTAAGTTTATAGTTGAAATCCATTTCCATACCAAATTTCCTTGGAAAGGCAGCTAGTAGGGGCTGTATATGGAACATTACAAGAGAAATCCTTAATAGCTTTACAAAGTGCATTCAGTACACTAAAGTGGTCAATTTGTGCTGGTAAACTCCTTAACTGTCCTTCCAAACACTGCATAGTCACATGTAGGAGTATGTGAATGTGTTCACACAAATGCACACATACACACTGTATGTTTTAGCCTCTGCATGAGATTAATTACACCATCCTTTCTCAAGAACACTTTCTTTCTGGAGGGAGCTCATGCAAAAAAGGTCCTAGAACAGTAAACCTGGAGGTAAATCCTATTGTAATTCTCACACCTTAACAGAGAGAATCTACTACATTTAAGCTGTTTCAAATTTTGCATAATTATCAGCCTAGTAGAGGGCACTAGGAGAAAAAGGTAGCTATAGCCTAAACTTAACCAACTTTGGCTGAGCATTTAGGATATATTTGTTGTATTATAAACATTATGGAGGAAACTAGTATACTATAGCCCATTTGTTAATTCAGGCCTACCAAACCATATGTTGCTTTATCAATATCAATACATAGTTGCATGGCTGGTTTGTTCTTTTACTTGCATGTTCTGCCTTTATTCATAGGCTCTTTCCTGGCCAACCACCCTGATTGTGTTTGGTGACTTTACCTCTTCACTTATTGGTGCTATCATTGGCAGCCAAGGGGTGGGCATGAGCACATAATTCAAACAAAGCGTATCAGGCATTGTTTTCTCTAGAATTTTAGAACCTGAGCAACAATACAAAGATAGAAAAACAATAACGAAGTTTAGAGCTCATTCATTCCATTGCACATGGCTTCCCTGAGAAAACTGTTTATAGTTTCTGTCTCCCTCACTCTATTCTGTACCCTCACTCTATTCTGGCTCCTGGACATCTATGAACTTGGCTCCCCAGATTTTCCATAGTTCCTGGGAAGCACTCCTGTCAAGTTGACAATAAATTTCCATTCTGCTTAAATTATCCAGAGTCAGTTTCTGTTAGTTGTGTCCTAAAAATCCTAAGTCATCAAGGGATCTTGAAATCCAATGTTTTATTTCCACAAGGTAAATAACCATAAAAGAGGAATCACAAGGGGGAGGGCTAAAATCCTGGAGGGATTATAAATTACTGGGTAAACAGACCTTGTTAAGCCTCAGTCTTCTCAGGCGTAAAAAGTGGGGTGAAACTTAGGATGCTAGCTCCTGTATCTAGCCCTATGAAGCATTTGTCAGAATGCTTTGGATGCTTTCTGACTCCCCCACTTTTAGCTCTGGCTTGACAATTCACATAGAAAGCAGAACAAAAGTTGGATAAAGTGGATCTCCAGAACGTTTTTAATTGCATTTCAATTACCTCTCATCCATGACATCCCAGGCTGGGGATGGGAGAGTGGGGGTTGGGAGGTCACTGCATTTTCATTAAGTTATGTAGAAGTACCATCTGCATCTGATTTCTCTCTCATTTCCAAGATCTAGAGCAGTGCCAATAATCAGTCCCCATTCAATAAATACCAGATGACTTTTTCAGAATACTTTATTTCTACCTGTATCTGTTCTATAAATGCTAAGTGAGAGCATGTAGCTACAAGAAAGGCCCCAAGGAAAAGATATGAAAAGTTTCTGTATACGCTTCGGTGAGAAGGGCAGAATGAGATTTATTATAACTTAACTTTTGCCACCAAACGTGACTCATATCCCAGTAGTTCTATTTAACAGATAATGATGCCAATATAGCACATCATACGATTTTATCAAAGACCCACCAAATCTGTGGTGGAAACACTGCCACATGATACTCGTGTGCCTGTAAGCATTTTTACCTGATTCCACATTCTAGCCTCTTTAGACATGCCACACTGAATCTGGGAGGAAGCAACAAAACCAGGCCAAACATTTTCATTCAGGTACATAGGTGAAAACCATTCTTATTGCATCCCATTATTAGATTCCTTGACAGAAATGGTTTGCTAAATGGAACTTCTTTCATTTTCACAGAAATTTATGGCCAATATGAAGGAAGGTTTAATTGAATATCTCATACTATAGGGAAAACTAATAACTAAACTGAAGTGAACTCTTGCAATTGATCCAATATAGATGATAAAATCCTTTCTCCCTGTTTTTTATTTTTGGCCAAGGGAATTTATTTTAACTATATCTCACTGAATCAGATGACAGGCTAATTTCAAACCAACTTACAAATGAATATTTCTATAAGGTAAAAATATATCAAAAGTCCCTCCTTCTGGAAATATAAAAAGGCACATGGAATAAATGAAGAAAGAGGTCAAAGAACATCTATTCTAAGATTCAAGTTTTATTTTTTTGTTTTTGTTTTTCATTATGGGGAATTATAAAAACCTCTGTAATTCACATTTGCTTACAATTCAAATTATGCATCCATTGGCCACTATTACCAGGATAACATTGTAACTCAAAAAACCACAGGAATTCTTTACCCATCTCTGTCTCTATGTAACTTTAGGAAGGAACTTAACACTTTTGGACCTCAGTTTTATCATCTCTAAAATGAGAGAATTGGATAGGATAATTTTATAGAGTTATTTCATCTTTAATTTTATCTTTGAAAATAAAAATCTCATAAGGGCCTTGTTAACTGTAATGATTTTCACATGGACACTAAATGAACCATTTCAAGAGTTGGACCAGCTCAAGGTAGCATGTCTACTCCTTGTGTCTTTCTGTGGCTCAGAAGCATATTTCATGAAAGAGGACTGGCTGGGAGAAGCAGAAGGACGGGTTCATATTCAGAGATACTCAGTCACAGACAGCTTGCCATTCCATCTGTTTGCTACATTATGAGAGGAGGCATCATCTGCTTCATCAGCTCACCCAGTGATGGGAGCCTGGGTGGATGCTCTGAATTTGGGGAGAGATTCAGCTCTATAACCCCAACAATGTCTAAAATGCCAATAATCAACATATCACTGTTGAAGAATCAGGCCCATGAAGCCAAGCCACATAACCATTAACATCTTTAGGCAATAAATATGATTCAGAGTCCAAATCTAACCAAAGAGGCCGCATTGATGAAATTATTGAATTTACATAGTGCTGACTTCCATTCCAAACTGGCCCAAACCCAGTAAACAAGAGTGCCTGAAATTCACCTGAAGCATACTGTGCTAGCCATTTGGACACCTACCCTTCCCCCCCACCCCCCCGGAATGAAAGGGGACCAATTCTAAGGACAAGTGAGTTATTCTCCAAATGTCAGTTCCAAATAAATACTGAAATCAACCAAAAAGGCTTAGGTATAAATCCATTCTCAATTTACACCTGACTTTTACGAGTTCAAGTGAGTTGCACTTGAAAATGTCAGGTAGAATTCCTTTATGAAGTTGCACATGACTTCTGGGGGCACAGATCTAGTCTGAAGTGGTATTTGACAATCCAGGTGCAACATTAAGAAAAAAAGTGAAGAACAGTCAAGTGTATAGAAGACAGAGTGCCAGGTGTGAAACCAGCGCAAAAATACAACAGAAATGTCTTCCTGCAAATTAGCAATGATGGAAATTTCCACGCCAAAGCCTTCACAATAAGCCTTAGACCTTGGCAACCTGAAGTTATTACTCGGCGGGTATATTTTAGGGCTGAGTGATTAGATGTCTGGGATTTAAAAGGAGTATCATCAGATTCTCCCAAGCATTAAGCCATTCCTCGATTGTAAATTATACACCTTGGGCAGATATGCTAACAATTTCAGGCTTCTAAACAAGGATCTACTGTATAGAAATACCTATCTTTACATATTTTTGCTTCCTTTGATTTAAGGGAAAGTTCATCGGGTATGATCAAATAGAAATTAGACTACGAGCAAGTAGTATCAGCTCTTTCAATATTATTTGAAAGGAATAAGCAGCACTGACTTGGAAATGCATGTAGACATCTGACTGACACAGCACATTGCAGTCAAAAAAAATTTTTTTTTTTAAATTCACTACCACAAACAGCAGTTTCCTATCCATCCCATGAGTAGAGAAGGCTAGATGCTGTCTGAGGGGTCACTTTCCGTTCTAGCCTTTTGGAATGCTGCCTGGCCCGTGTGAAACCAGGTATGCTCTGAAACAGACACTCTCAACATAGATTCAGGTTCGGGAACAACACCAAGCTCAAATCTAGAAGAGGGAAAGGGAAAAGAGAGAGAAAATTGAACATTTAGGTGCCTACTATACTGGGCCCTACATGTTGGTTTATTTGGCTCTCCTAAAGCCATAAAAGATGGTCCCATTTTACAAATGTGGAACAGTAAAGTATGGATTTTCTAACTTACCATGAAGTGGTATATGTCCTTGACAGACTCTCCTGACTATCTCCATCTGATGATAATTTCTGCCACTTCTGAGGATCGACAGCAGTGACTGTCTGGATTAGCCATGGCTCTTTCATTTACAAGTGTCTCAAACTGGTTTAAGGGGGAAAAAAATCCACTGCCGGACATAATGGCAATGACTAAACTCTAAATCCTTCTGTTGCCTGTATTTTCAGACAGGCTCTCCCTCATGGTCCCAAGGATGGACACTGGCACCACCAGACTTACATTCTATCACCTTGAAAAGTGTAGTGAACAGGCACTTTTCTTCCACAAAGATTTAGCAAGCGTTTAAGGATAGACTCTAAGCCCTCAAACCTGGGTGCTTCAAGTGTTTAGAGGGGAGGAGGATGTTTAGGAGAACGCAATGGACTGAGAAAAGGAGAGAGATAATTCCCCAAAGGAAAATTAAAATATCGCAAAATTAGAGGAAATGAGCACTTGGCAGATGGACCACAGATGCCCCCAACACAGTTTGGAGCACTTAGCCAGTACTTAATATTGTAGGGTATCTTTCCACCAGCATATGTGTAAGCATGAGCAAAACTGTAACGTTTTTAAAAACATTACATTAGTTTTCTGCATTTCATGGGGTACTCATACTGTGAGTTCTAAATTTTCCACCCTTATTCTCAGCACAAGTGAACTCAAACAGCATTTATAGATTGAGGACAGGGAGCTTTGAGGAGAGTGATATATAAAATTAAGTAATAGCAGAGAAATATTTTTAAAATTCACAAACCACTCTTCTTATGTATTCACATAGATTATACAATATTTCCCAGTCCACCCACAGCAATTATTTACCTAAATGGTTATCTCAAATTGGAAAGCACTAAAAAAAAGTTTGTTTTATGGAATGCAAATAACCCATGGGGCCCAAATCTTTTGAAATAAATGCTAACCTTCCTCTCCAATATTAATAGTATAATAAGAGGCAAACATGTTACATTATTCAGGGGAGAGAACTAATGGAGATTCTCAAGTTTTACACTAAGGCACTTGAAGTAACTTGCTTTTGATATGTAACCTTGTCTTTCCTAACATGTGTCGCCTAAAATTCTGCTTTGAAAAACAGTATTTAGTACAATACTTCAGTTTATTTATTTTTTATTTTTTATTTTTTTAAAGATTTTATTTATTTATTCATTTATCCCCCCCTTGCTGCTTGTGCTCGCTGGGTCAGCCAACCACGCCGTGCGGGCAGGCCTGCCTTCACCAGGAGGCCCCGGGAACCAAACCCGGGGCCTCCCATATGGTAAACGGGAGCCTACTGATTGAGCCACAGCCGCTTCCCAATACTTCAGTTTAGTATGATCATCTAGGCTGATTCTTTATGACCCCTTGAAAAGCTAATAAAGAACTCAAATTTCCAACATGAAAACGGTGGCAAAATTTGAGAATTATTTTTTGTGTGTACGACAACATCTCTAAGAAACACATCCTAGAAAGAACCAAAGAACTAAATCCCTTCCTCCTCCAAAATTAAATAATCAAGAAACTAGATGCAAAATTTCATTCAATTAAGTTTTTCTTTCCTGTGGTTTAGAAATTTACCAATAACTCTTCCTGAAAATATATTTAAAAACTCAATCTGAAGTTGATCTGCTATAAATCAACATTCAGCCAAGAACAATTTTGTGTTAGCACAAAGCAATAAATCCTTGAGAATTGGGAGAATCAATAAAGAATTTTCAGACAGATCCATAATGTTGTCAGAAGACTACACTTAAATTCAACAATGGACAAGGGATTGTACTTCAGAAAAAAGAAGTTGCCAAAAAGAATGATTTCCCAGACAGGGAGGTTGCTGGTTTGGAGCTATATGTGCCCCAGAAAAACATGTTCTTACACTTAATCCTTTCCTGTGTGTGTGAATCCACTGTAAGGAGGACCTTTAGATGAGGTTATTTTAGTTAAGGTGTGGCCCATCTCAGTCAGGATGGGACTTAATCCTATAATTGGAGTCCTTTACAAGTAGAATGAAATTCAGACAGACAGGGAAAGCTACAGGTAGCAGCTAGAAGCTGAAATTCAACACAACCTGGAAGAGAATGGAAAGGCCAGGAGAAGCCACCATGTGTACTGCCATGTGACAGAGGAGCCAAGGACTAAGAATTGCCATCAACCAATCCCAGAACGGCTAGAAGAAAGCAATGCCTTGATGATGTCTTGATTTGGACATTCTTTTAGCCTTAAAACCATGCGTTAATAAATTCCCATTGTTTAAGCCAACCCATTGCATGGTATTTGCTTGAGTATCCAAGGAAACTAAAACAGAGGTATTGAAGTAAGGTTGATTGAAATCCTATTGTCCTGTGGACTGATTAATAATTTATTTAGTCTGATTACCATACCTCAAGTAATAGCAACCTGGATTTGTGTACAAAATAGAAACTTTAAGCTTTTCTTTTTCCTTAACTACATTTTACTACTTAAGCCTTTGTCCCTCACTCTCCTACCATCTTAATAAAATGAAGCCATGCTTACTTTTCAGTATGTATTATCTTTTGTTATGTACTATTTTTTAGTTTGTATCATCATTACCTGTTTCTATGAAAGCTACTCATAGAAAGCGAGATCCGCATTTGGAAAGAGAAATGGTAAAATACCTGAAATGAATGTAAAGCCCACATCTTCTGAGGGCTTTCTACTACTAGATATTGTCAGCTGCAGTAGAAAAAAACCAGCCATGTTTGACTTGAAAAAGACTATGGCAGGAACAAAGAGCAATGGGACCTGTTAGCTAAGATGGCTTCTGATGGGGAATGGAGGGGGGATTGACAGATGGACAGGGTTTTGGAAAGTAATCATTAAGGAGAGGGAATTTCAGGAGAATGAAAGGCTTGGGCAAAGTCATAATGACAGGGAAATGTGAGGATTGCAGAGTTACAGGCTGGATACAATTTGAGTATCAGTATATGAGTAAAGGGGAAATTACAAGAAAATTAGATCAGGGTTATATTGTGGAGGTCCTTGATGAAAGGCACCCAGAAATTCTAGGATTAGAATGCATTCAATATCAGAGAAAATAGGGAGCCTGAGAAAGAAGGCTTGAGAAATGGCTTTCTGATAATGTGGGACCCAGTACCTCAGAAGCTGGGGAGTATTGAAAATAACTTTAGGGTACAGATGAACTCTGAGGTTCTCAATGAATTCCTGGGATTTGTCTCTTAGAGTTCTTGAGAGAACGGTGCAAATTCCTCTGGGTACTCTCTGATACTCAGATTTTCCCTAACTATAGAATAGCAAATACTATCTCAAAATGCATGTTCCATTTCTTGGACCAATTTCTCTTACTATTCTTTTCTCCTGGCTAACATTTACTTGTTTTTTCCTAGACTTCAGCTGAAACCTCCAAAATCCTTTCCTGAAAGCACAGATTGGATTAACAGATCCTCCCTAGGTGTTCCTATAAACCCATGTCATTATTTAATAACACGAGATGAAATTTTCTTTTTTTGATGTATCTGGAGGGTACAGATTGCATCTGATTCACCTTTCTGATTTCAATTAATCTATTCATTTAAAGAGAACCAGACAGGTATTTAGAACACTTGCTTCAAGTTCAGCTGTCCTACTGTTGAGCTGTGTAATCTTGGCCATCTCACTTATATCTTTCGGACTTCTGGTTCTTCAAACAGGAAATTAGAGGATCAGACCCATGATCTTTTCTACAGAGTAATTCTCATTACTGATGTATATTATTATCAGCAAATTACTCTTCACTTAGATTTAAGCATCAGTTAACATTAAAAGATTAGTAGGCAGGAGTAGGGAAACCACAGAATGTACTAAGACTAGAACATATCCATTTGATGGCAATGAGAACAAAGATAATAACACACTGGCATGACCCTAAGAACAAAAGTAATAATTCACATCACAGCTATGCAGGCTCTGCTATTGTCACTAAAATATTTAAGAGAAAACCAAGACAAGGACATTCATAAGCTCATGCTGAAGGCAAATCTATCTTGGATTACTCTGTGAATTTAACTGATGCTTTATACTGTCTCTAAAGAGTTTTTTTAAAAAAAACTTTACAAAATCAATCTGTTTGGATATTTGACTTAAAATTAAACTCAGACTTGGGAGGGGCAAGAGAGAGCTGTCTGCAGTAATGTTCTATAGCTTGATAGGGGCTTGGTTTACACAGGTGTAAGCGTTTGTGAAAAATCAGCAAATGGACACTTAACATCTTTGCATTTCATTATACATAAATTTTAGCTCAAAGGAAAAACCTGTAAACAAATATCAAACACTAATAAATGATATGCATGCTAAGTATTTAGCATACTGTATCTTATTTTGAAATGCATAAAAATAAAGATGAACTGATGTATACCAGGTAGAAAATGTATATAGTGAAATGTTAATGGGAAACTCTAGCCAGTGGGTATACAGGTGCTCACAATAAAATTCTTTCAAATTTAATGTATGTTTTTAGAATTTTCATAATAAAATGATGGAAAAAGTTGTAATTAAAAAATTAAAGTCAGCAACAGAACTTTCATAGAAGGAGTACCATATCATGGCAAGAGACTACAAGAAGATAAAAATAGAATGTCTTATGATTAATTATTTTTACACATTTTAATTCAGTATTTTTCTATAGGGATATTTCCTTTTCTTGACAGAGTTAATGCAAGATTTAATAAAGTGGTGTTTGTGTGTGTTAGTGTGTTTATGACAAAAATATTTACTAAGGAAAATTAAGAAAGAATACCTCTTAGGATATACTGTTGCAGGAGGGTTTAGTTAAAGAAATAAAGAGCAACAGGGCTCAGAGAGATAAATTTAATCCCAAATTTTCTGTCTTATTAAAAAAGAGGCAAGAGGAAAAATAGAAAGAGTCAAGTGTTTCAAAACTACTGATGAAACGAACATTCCTTCCCTCCAGCCCTAATCCTCAAGGCTAAAATATTCACTGAACTACATCAAGGAGAAGGTAGGCGGCAGGAAAAAAGAAACTACTGGAAATGTCTGCAGGGAGGACATAGGTAGTGAAGGGAAAGCACTGGGCACTGCAGGTTTTCATCAATTTTCCGACAGGAGAACATCAAACTCTCCTAGAAGCAAAGCTTCTTTCTTGCCAACTTTTACTCCTGCTATTTGCAGAAATACTTAGTCAAGGGATTGTGTCTTCAAATATTTGTGAATAAGCAGATAGAATTGCCAGTTGCCTACTAAGAAACTTAATACTTCTCCTGGGTCCAAGTGTACCACTTAACTTTAATTTAGGAATCTGAGATTTAATTTATGCAATGCACTAAAAGAAAATCAACTGAATTGCATTCTGCTGCCTAACAATAGCATGAGTGTAGGGTGTTGGCACTCATCACACCTGCATGCTCTTTAAGGCAATAAGAATAAATGTCATCATCCCTAGCAGGTAGGTATCGAGTTGTCTAATATGTTGACACATAGTGGTACGCTAACAAAGGTCATAAATATGTTTGCAGTGGGAAAGAGCACAGGTGTTAGCTCAGCTCAATTAGAAACAACAGGGAAAAAAAGCTCTAATAATTGTTTATTTTAACTTGCATATTTTAGCAGCACCAAAAGTACATCTAACCTTCTTTTGTTAGTGAAGACAATTTGTTAGTCAAAATACATGTTATAAGCTATGCATATGCACTACTCTTGTTGATAGCTATGCTAATCAATGTGTTCTCCTGAGGCAGTTGCTTCAGGTAAATAACATGATGAAACGTTATCATGGAAGAGCTAGACCTTGCAATTAATAGCATCTATTTACTTTCCAGTGACTTCCTCCTTTTCAGTACCTAGAGGACAGAACTTGCACCTTGGTTCCACCCAGCTTGGAACTGAGATCCTCTGATCCCCAAGCCAGTGGACGACATAACAGACCTCGCTATGGTTCCACATGTGAAGCAAAACTGACTCTTCTTCTTCATCATGATCACCATGATCCTAACCACTACCAAAGACCACCATGCATTATAACAAAACTGTTTCTGCCTGCTCTTTGTTACATCATTTTTAAAATGCTGGGCAGATTTTCAACAGACTTTGAGGGCACATAATGGATAATATGGCTTAAAATATGGTTAATGAGACATTTAAGTGATAAAGTTCAGGAAGGTCTTGAGGAGTACCTCAAAGAAATCAGTACACATCCTCCAGAAGGTATGGAGTTGAGATATAATTACAGGCCAGGGAAACTGCCAATGGGAGATAAGTCATATATGTTAAGACATGGTTGATACAGAAGATAAAAGTGCTTTCAAAAGCAAAGCTCACATCAAAGGTTTTAAAGGCAAAGGTGTTTATTCATGGTGGAGCTGTGTCTCACATGGTGTCTCCTCTATAGTATTCTTTAGCAGTGTTTGGCACACTTCCTGCAAATGGCCAGAGAGTAAATCTTTTAAGCTTTGTGGAGTAAGGATCTTCAACATAATTATTCAATTCTGCATCTATAACATGAAAGTCATCATAGAAAATATGTAAAGGAATGTACGTGGCTGTGTTCCAATAAAACTTTATTGATGGATACTGAAAATTGAAATTCATATAATTTTCAAGTGTTATGAAATATTATTCTTGAGTTTTTTTCCCCAACCATTTAAAAATCTAAACTCATTCTTGGCCTGTAGACCACACAAAAACAGGTGAATATCATTATTTGGCCATGGGCCCCTGTCTGCTGACCCCTGCTGTAGGTTGAGTAGAAGCTGGGATTCATTACTTAATGATGAATAATGACTCTTCCTAGCAGATGAAAAGGATGCTGCTAAGGATGGTAAAAAGAACAATGACAACATTGTTCATCCATAAATTGAACACTAATTGTTTGCCTTACCTCATTTGTGGCTGAGGAAGTAAGACCTGGCGAATTAGCTAGTATGGGGCTACGTGACACAATTCCAAAGAGCACGCTCATTCCACTATGCTACATGGCTTCTCCTAGAAATGATTAATTCGAACACAATCGGGACTTTTCCACACAGAGATTTGTTTCTTGGTGAACATATTCATTAGAGAAGGATGATTATAACCAAAACAATTTTTTTTCCTCATTACCTGTTCCAGAGAATGTAATTTAACTGAAAAAGCAGTTGTAGCAAAATCTCCAGAAGCGGTAGGACACATAGTACTTGCTAATGGAATAAGAACTTTATTTTGGGAAACCTATTGCCGTAATAGTTCACCAAAGGATTTGGGAATTATAAAGAAAAAAGGGAAAATTATTAGCTTTGTTTGAATGTCATAGGTGCTATGATTGCTTTTCTAAGTTTAAGTGCTCAGTTTTTCCGTGGCCATCAGGAAGAGAAAGTATTGAGAAGACATATAATTTTAGTTCTTGGGCATAATTGGGGAGGAGCGGGAGGGGCATACCGCACAGGGTATGCCTGGCTTTTCATAAAGAATACACATGAAATAGTGAACCAATGAGAATTTTTATGTATGTTATGAATGTAGAGAAGGAGGTATGGATTGCCCAGTATCTCTGTAGAAACCACTGAATTCTCACAGTGGCGTGTAGGAGAGAGGAGGTAGGGAGAATTCGGGCCAGGGCACTGCATTAAAAATACAGACTTTTTACATCAGTCTTTCTACTGCTAATCCTGGAGTGGATTTCCCACATTTCAGTCTATCCTGACTTTCTGAACCACCCATCCTCCCACAGATTCATCCCTCTTTAGTATCCATTCTCTCTTTTTTGAAACATTTTCAAATATCTCTAACCTGATTTCAGTAAATGAGGCTTAGAGCAGGGTTTCTCAACCTTGGAAATGTCTGGAGCTGGAGCCTTTGTTCTACGGGGCTTCCCTGTGCACTGTCCGATGTTTAGCAGCATCCCTGACCTTTACTCACTAGATGCCTGTAGCACCCCCACCCCCACTCCCACCCCCTGTGTTGTGGCAACCAAAAATGTCTCTAGACGTTGCTAAATGCCTCCTAGGGGAGGTGGGCGAAAACCTCTCCTCACTGAGAACCACTGATCTGGAGTGAGTATCTGATGCCAGGATGGTCTTCATTCTTTTAAAGACACTTCCGAATGATTTATGGTATCTGCTGGACAATGAAAAAGGCAAAAAAACAAAAAACAACAACAACAAAAAAACAAAAAAAAAACCCCAAAAAACCCACACAAACTTTCAATGTGCTTCTTGCAGCTGCCCAAATAAAATAAAAATAAAAGAAGTCAATAGCTAGCAATGATGAGAAGGAGGCTGGCCTAACCTGGGAAAGGTAGCTCCTCTGCTGGAGGTTACAGGTATAAAGGGAGCAGAGTCTGAAATCTGGGAAGGTGGTTTTTTTGTTTGTTTGTTTGTTTGTTTTAATTTATTTATTTTTTATTGTGGGTAAAAATCAAAATTTTCACAATACATACCAATATTTGTAAAATGATATATAAATATATATGCGTATATGCGCATCCGCTTACAAAAATGTTACATATATATATATTTCAAAAGGTGCTCAGATTACCCAAAACATCACACGGAACCCACCAGGATTCCCATGTTGCCCACCTCCCACACAAACATCTCCCATAAATGTGGCCCACCACCCTCAATGGACTTACACATCCTGGGGGCCTTGCCATCAACCATAGACCACAGTTCACATCGTAGACCACACTCTCTCCCACACAGTTCTGAGTGGTGTGTGCTGATTTAAAATGGCCTACATCCGTTGCCACAACAGTACTCAGGACAACCTCCAACTCCCAAAGAAGCCCCTGTATTTCAACTGCACATCCCCTCCCTGCCCCGAAAGTGTCAAGTGGCCACTGGCTCCACCCCATTGTTATAATTTCTTCCATTGCTAGAATCACCATATGTGTACAACAGAATACCATCAAGTCCAATCTAGTCCATAGTTCTTCCCCCAATACTGAGGGGACTGGGATGGTGATGTCCATTCCACCTCCAAGTGAGAGAGGGCTTATATCCCATGGATATGATGGGTGGGATGATCCTGGCTGCAGATGCAGGCCCTCTCCATTCCCTGGGCTGGCCGTTGCCCATCGTCTCCTCGCCAGGTGACTTGGATGAATCCATTGAGCAGTAGGGTAGGAGTTGCAGCTCCACCAAGATTCCACGCACACCTGGCACATAGGTAGGCCAGAGGCTCCAATCTATGGAAGTATACCTAAAAACTCCAGCATCACATATAGGTTTGAATAGAAGGGACTGATGAACCATGTGCAGGGAGGACTTATTTGAGTCCAATTCTGTCACTCTCAGGAGCACAGATTCCAAAATAGAGCCCACTGATAAGGCGTCAGTCTCTGGGGCTATCCCCCCTTATATTGGACCTGGGTGTCTCCAGAGCTCTCAGGAGCCCCTCCGTGTGGGGTGATAGGCACTTAGATGTTCTATGAGCTCCTACTGAGGTGTGCGTAAGAGTTGCCTCTGGGATGACCTCCCGACTCTCTTTGAAGTCTCTTAGCCATTTGAACTCATTTGTCTTTACCTTTTCCCCCTTTTATTCAAGGTCTTTTTCCAGTTGTGTTGCCAGTTGGCACTTGGTATTAATCCCTCGTTGCCAGGGAGGCTCATCCCTGGGAGTCATTGTTTTTAACTGAGGCTGAGTAGGACTAAGGAGGGAGCCTGAGGCGCTTCATTTGTTAAGCAAGAGAAGCCCAGACTTATAGCTGGTATGGGATATTTTTTGAGATGTCAGAAGTCTTGGGCTGGTGATTAAGTCCCTATGCTCTTAGGCTGTTTTGTTCATTTGTTTCCAAATAAGCACACCAGGGGACTCTACTTCATGGGGTTATGAGGATTAGACGAGTTTATATGTATGTGTATGTATAGTTACTACTATAATTTTTTTTCCTCCCAGCATTTTCTGCTTTTCTGATTCTACCATTTTTCCAATGCACTGTAGACAACCAAGCTGCAAGCTTCCTTATTTCAAGGGATGTTTATGGGAAGACAAAGGGAAGAGCCTGCTTGCAGGGCATTTCTCTCTTTCTGTCTCTCTTTCTCTCTCCTGCAAGGACAAGTAAGGGACCTGTGAAAAGCTGTGGTCTCTAGAGAGATGCAGACAGACAGGCTGGGGCAAGGGTCACAGGTAAGAAGAATAGAGAGATACCTCTGGACTAGGGTGGGGATAAAGTTTCCGTGTGATGGAGCCATCTGTGCCAAGCCAAAGTGTCCCCTGTCCTGTGGGGTTGCTCCACAGTGTGCCTGGGGAGGTGCTACCTAAGGTGATGCCATAACTTCTATAAAGATATGGCAGAAAAGCTGAGAGCTGCCATATATTAAGGAATAATTCAGACTTTGACAACAAGAATGTCAGTGGAAATTTTAACAGACTGAAATTCAGGTAGGCTTCTCCATTCCCTGTGTATGATTTCATGGGATGGGTTGACTCCGATAAGAATGGAAGTGTGATTTTCTCACCAACCTGGCAAGATACAGCTTGGGAGTCAGACCTAAGTTGTTTCAAGGAAAAAAATAAATGAAGTTTCTACACTACTGTTAGTCATGTCTGCAAACTCCAGAACACTTTGTTGTGTTAAACTTCCAGCCTCAATTGTAGATGGTTTACTAGATATTCCTCAGGTGCCACATTGGACCTCACTGAGGACTAAGTCTCCTCGCCTTGACCCTTAGCTTTTTAGCTTAATGGGTCCCGGACTGCCAGCTTCTACACTGTTCTTAATGTTTAAGCTTGACTACTAGCTGGGCCACAGATTTTCTTGGCTCATTGCTCTGAGCTCGGATAATGGCTCCAGGTATTCCCAATAGGGTTACAAAGACCCACAGAGGGCAGTAAGTCAGATAAACACTTCACTAGGTGAATGTGTTTTCTGAAATCTTTCAGCAGGCAACTGAATGGAACTGTTCATGCATCAAAGCTTGCTGAAAGGTTAACCTATTAGACAATTCCTTATAATCAAGTTCCCTGCTTCAGGTATCTTGCTGACTCTCCATATAGAACTCATCTGCTGTTTTAATACACATGAGTTCAAGATAAGGGCCTTGTTCAATAGTAGGAATCACATGCCACTCCATAGCAAATATCCTTGTCTCTGCACCAACAACAGGGAGCTTTGTGCACATGATATACTTCTCTTGGTGTGTATACGCGCATTTGCAATTATTTTAATTCCATGTATTTGAGATGGTAAAATACAGCTTGAGTAATCAGTAATTGGCTGGTGGTGAGCCTGGCACAATTAATACCTTTCACACCAAATGATTCCTTTGATTCTTGAGTAGAGAGTGGTGCCCGTGGGCCTTTTAATTTGGTTGAAAGGCCAACTGTGTTGGGGGAAAAAACCCAACATGGTCCAAAGGAAAACATTGAGGAAATAGCTATTTCTCTCTCAACAGGTAGAAATAAGCAGAATTTTTAAAAAGGCACCACTCAAAGAAGAACTGCAATAAATAAATTTGCAATCCTTTCAAAATCTGCATAAAATATTTTCATATTTAAACTAGCAAGGTTATGGGTTTTGTTTTGTTTTTGGTGTCTTAATTCCTATCCAGATACAACTCACAAGCTATTTTGTCAACTTAAGAATAAACATGCCAGTATATGTTAAATAACAAGTGATTTTTTAGGTTTGGGAAGAACCAGGCGATCTGGATTCTATCCTGGCTATGATATTAACGTACTGGCAACTCTGAGCATGTTATTGCCCTTGTCTTTTTGGGTCTTATATTCTTTATCAATAAAATGAATAACTGGCTAAATTATTCATAAGATTTCTTCCTATTCTAACATTTGATGGTTGCATCTTGCTAATGACTTGATGCAAATAACTCTATCAAAAAGCTACAATTTTAACTCACATTCAATTGCAGAGAAGTTGCCCATCCAAATAATAAGAGAAACAAATCAAAGGCATAGATATGTGTTTTGTATTGTGTGTAAGAGATTGCAAATTCAAATGTCTACAGAGGACAGGATGGCATGTAAGTGCATGAAACAGACAGGAGCAGGTGGTGGGAACTGTGTTCAAACAAAGAGCATTTTCCCAGACATAGAAAGCAGCTTCTCCTCAGCTCCAGTCTACTGCTGCCATGCAGGAGTGCTAGGTCCTTTAAGAAAAGTAAAAAATCTAGACTCTTCTGTTAGATCTCCTGATGGTTAATGATTGAAACTCTTTGTGGGCAAACATTGGTAGGCCAAAGAAAAATCACAGTACCTTATTGAGAGTCAGTCCTCTTCTGAGATGAGGTCAATTCTACCTGTGTCTTCAATTACCATCTCTATTTTGAGGACTCCAAATCTAAATCTCTAATCTGGCTCTCACTCTGAAACCTCAGATCACATATTCAATGGCCTCCATGGCATCTCCACTTGGAAAACCATGAATTTTCAGTGACATCAATTTGTACTGTGTTGATTTTCTCCTATAGTATCCAGGAACTCAACTGTGGGCATGGTAAAAGTGGGCAGATGCGAGTGAAAAAGGATATTGGTTTATTAAAAACAAAAGGGGAGTCCACCATAGAAGATATTATGGTCAAACTCTGCACACAATTAGAGTAAAGGATTTGGAGCTTGGGGCATCACTACATTCGAGAAATATTGTTAAAGCTAAAGCATCAAGAGGAAAGGGTATGGAGAGTTTGAGCAGAAGAATGGATGGAGAAACCAGGGCTGGGTGACCTAGAATACATGTGTATGTGTGTAGGACTGGGGTGGGGTGGGGTGGGAGGGTGACAGGGCCACCACCTTTAAATATGTGCTATGCTCTCTTATTCTGCTTCAAGTATTAGATTTAATACATGTGCTTCCAGAAGGCAGAGCTATGACCAAAAAGTGGAAGTTAAAAAGAGATGGATTTGGATTGATATAAGGGTTAAACCCTGCTAGAAAGTTGTCTCATTACCAGGCTGCATGCATCATGCACATTGCTAACTTCCCCTTCAGCACTCATCTGCTGTTTTAATACATGTGTTCTTAAGTTAAAGGCCTTGTTCAATAACAAAAATCACACACCATTCCAGAGCAAATATTTTTGTTCTTCTACCAACTGGTAAACTAGCTGTTTATATATATAGCATGGAGTTGTTTTTGTGTGTATTCATTTTTGCAATTATGTTAATTCCACATCCTCTGGGAATAAAATGCAGTTTGGGTAATCCAGAATTGGCTGTTGCATTTTCTCCAAGTAAAAATCAGATTAGTTGTAGTTTAGGTTTTCTCCTGCTCAAATTCGCTGTGTAATATTGCTAACTGATTTCGGAAATCAGAATAGAACCACATTTGTGAGATGTCCACTGATGTAAACCAAAACCACCACCATCTGCTTTAAGATTCTTTAATTCCTTTACAATGTGATTTAAACAACAAAGGGCTCAAACAGAGGGAAACAAGCCTTTAATAAAAGTCTTTAATTTAGCAAGGATAAAATAGACAAATTTTAAGCTTTAATTCCGCCCCCCCCCCAAAAAAAAAGGAAAAGCAGATAGGTTTTCTCATTTAAAACAAAATCAATACTCTATAAAGCTGACTTCTTGAGTTCTTCACCTTAAAACTGTTTGCATAATTGTGTCAAACGGTAACACTTCTTTGGAAGGACCCTTTCCTTTGTGTAAGTCTTTTCTTAGCACAAGACCAATCCCTGCTGCATGGTATGGGATAAATGCTACCTCCTGAATTAAAGTAAAGCTACATGCAAGAAAGCAGTGGGAAAGAGGTATATGGTTTTCATTGGTTTCCTCAGGAACTTAGAAGCATTGTTGTATTTTTAAAGACAAATTTTAAGATTTTTATCACAATTTGAAGGGAACTGAAAATGAATTGGGACTCTTGAGGTATTTACTCCTCATTAGTTCTCTAATCTGATGCTGAGGTTATTTCACTTAGAATGGCTTCTTCAGTTCTGCAATAAAAGCTACCTTGTCTCTTTATTCCCATTACTTGAAGCTGATAAAGACGATTCATGGTATAGATAGTTTTAGGTTAAAATCCAAATGGCAGCTAATATATATAAAAGGAAAAAATGACAGGTTAATATCATTGATGTTTATATATACTTCAATGGCCAAAGCTAACTGCAATTTAAAGAAAGAGCTAATCACTAAATTAATGTAATTTCCATTTCATAAGAATGTATGGCTAGCTTTTTATGTTCCACAAGTTCAGACAAGAACAAATTATCATACTGATCACTGAACAAGAGATTGTCCTGGCTAATTCACTCCTCTAAGTATATCCTCTTCTCCCTCCTTCCATTCACTTTGCCTAAGAATTCCTGTTCCTTTTTTTAAATCATTTTAATCTGTAGAATAATATAAAATGTTCATACACAAAACAAAAAATTAACACAGGTAATGAATTTTTGTTATTTATGACAAATCAGAAAGGAGAAGAGTATGGAAAATTATGTAATTTAAAAAATAATGTAAGGGAAATAGTATTTATGTGTGAAGAGAACACTTTTATTCCTAAAACAAAATTCACTGATTTCCATTGTTTGGTTAAATCTAGGTTAAATTTTGTGCCACTTGTTTAGGGTCCATGCTTAGGTTCATAATTCACACTGCAATGTCTGCAGCTCTGCATTAGACCTTCAAATACATGGGTCCAGCATCAGACTCTACCCTAGGTAATATCATAAGAAACTGGTCCTTGAGGTACACCCCTAGCCCAATCAAGTCTTAAACCCATTTACACCTCTTTCTACACTTTCTCCTTTCTTGCTTCCTGACAGCTGGGCTACTGAATCCATTGTTTCCATACTCGTTAGCTATCCGGGATTCTCAGTTCCAATGTTTCATTTAGGCTGTGCTTCCAGTTCTTCTGCCTTCTCTTTCCTTTGTCCTCAATGGGATTCATTCATCTTCCTCTTCCCTTGGAGCCTTGCTAAATGATAGGCTTTCAAATCTCTAAATCACACTGAGTGCTAATGGATGATAATGGCTTCCCCCAAGTATTTAAATTTTAAATGGAGACTCCAGTAGGTACACTGGAAACCAAAGGAATAAATATTTAATAGTGTGAATTGCAGGAAAATTGGTGAAAGACATTTTAGACCCAGTGTTCCTCCTCCACTAGCATTCATGAAATTAAAGCCCTCCTGGAAGATGGCTCCCATAAATGATATGTAAGTGTGAGTTATTTCAGACTTTAGATAGGACAATAGTTCTCAATTTTGAGTGTGCTTAAGAATCATCTGGTGAGCTTATTAAAAAGGCAGACTCAAGGACCTATTCCCAGTGATCCTGCTTTTGTAGGTATAGCCCAGCAATCTGCATTTTAAACAAGTAACCCAAGTGATTCCAGGGCAAGTAGTCCTCAAAGGACTTTACGAACAACTGGCCACCTTAAAGATTAGAGCCTTCCTAGCCAAGAATCAAAATTCAATACCTACTTACATCTCTCTGTTTACATTTCGTCAGATGTCAATAAAAATAATAATTACCTCACTGAGTTCTTATAAGGAATAAACAAGTTAAGACTATACCATTGTTCAGCATCATCTCCATCAGCAAACATCATCACTGACATCAATAATAATAGAAAACCCACTTGAAGTATGTTCACTGTGTGCCAGGCACTGGTCTAAGTGCTTACATATATTAGTTCATTTAATCTTCAACATGTGCACATACATTCAGAGGGACAAACTAAAGAATAAGCATGAAGTTATATTCCCATAATTAAAAATTAATATCAGAAAGATCACATCTTCAATAAAAGTCTATAAAAATTGCTGACTGAGACTGTCAGTCTCTCTGTGAGTGGTATGTGTGTACCTGGGAGAGATATGTGCACTTGCACAGGGTCTATCAATCTTGTCTCAACTGTTTTTTCTAGTCAGCAGCCTTATCTTTACTTTTATTCCACTCAATCTCTTCTTGTCATTTTCCCTTTCTGTTTGAAAATAACTATACCCAAGCCTGCAAAGTGTCATCTTTCCATTCCATTTCTTGTTGTAAAGAGTTTGTGACACTCTGGGAGATGGACACGCTATAACAATAATGGTGGTGGATTGTTTTGACTTATAGAGACTCTTAAGGAGAGAAAATGTCCCCAAACAGGAAAGTGACAAGACAGATCTCAATAGTTCTAAATTATGGGGTCAGTGATAGGTATGGTCTGTCCCATTGTCTCTTTTGGTTTCACAGAATACCAAATACACACCTGGATGCTGGAAGCAGAAGGAAAAACCACACTGTGAAGGATAAGAAGAAAATTTGTTTTTACTAAAAACCTACTTTTGAAATGAAACTGGGAGGATTGGGCACTTTTGCTGAATTAAGTGAAGCTCAACAATGATTAATAGGCAGGCCCCTGGATATATACCCATGACATGATACATAGTGCAGTTTCAGTAATTAAGAATTTGATCCCCCTACCTTTCAGTCCCGATATTTCCTTACCCAATTCCAGATATTCAAATGGAGCTACTCGCTCTTTTGTATATGCACCTCATACATTTTATCTCAGTGATTTTTTTACTCATCTAAAATTTTCTGCTTCTAGCCTAGTGCATGTCCAAATTCTAACTACTCATTAAAGTAGGGGTTTGAAAGCTGGTAGCACATGGAGAGACTCCATAAACCTGTTAAACTGACTTACAATGGGTTGTGCTTATGAATTATGGAAGTGAGAAATGATCATCTTCACCAGTTGATGAAAGAAGCCTCTGACCTTCCTCTACCTAAAACTAGTTAAGAATTACTGCATCCTAGAGCCCAGGTCATAGACCACTTTCTCCACAAAGATGTCCTTGATCTGGATCTCCAGCCCACAGGTCAAGGTCTATAGCTAGAAATTCCCTGAGGACAAAATCAATACCATTTCTTACCTAATTCCTCCAAGAGATCATAAATGTTTCAGGGTCAAGGAGTACATCTTATTTATTCTAGGATTCTCAGTACCTATAGACAGTAGGGACGTATGTTCCTTAGCTTGTAATTTATTTTCATACAACACTTATCAGAGGCTTTGCCCCTGGTACAGGATTTATAAATATTATGATTGGCTGAAACTTCATATCAAAAGAATAAAGCAATCATATTAAGAAAGCATAATATCCCACTCTCCTAATTATTTGAGTTTGTTCTATGTTATAGGTTGAATTAGGTCCCCCCAAAAGATATGTTCAAATCCTAACTTCTGGTCCTATGAATGTGATCCTATTTGGAAATTGGATCTTTGGAGATGTTATTAGTTAAAATGAAGCCAATATAACTGATGTCCGTATGACAATAGAAGATTTAGACACATTCAGTAGGAGAGAGGCAGTCAGAGGGAGAAGAAAGTGATATGATGGAGGCAGAGACTGAGTTATGCCACAAGTCAAAGAATGCTATGTTTTGTGGCAAGTCGCCACCAGAACCCTAGAGACTAGAAAGGAAGCATGGCCATGCTGACAGCTTGATTTGGACGTCTAGCCTCCAGAACTACGATACAATAAATTTCTGTTGTTTTAAGCCACCCACTTTATGATATTTTGTTACAGTAGCACTAGGACAATAAGCACTATAGCACCAACTGGAAATGTATTTGTTCTCATGAGAATTTGGGGAAAAACATTCTTCATTCCAAAATACAATGAATCGTTCAGTTACAACAATGTGCACATTTATTTTTACTATTCTATTATTTCGATAGTATTTTAGGATGAAGCACTGTTGACAGCAAAGAATGAAAATGGTAAAACCTTTCAAGTGAGTTTACATAATCACCTGACATATAAATTGATGATTCCTGGGGAAAAAATACTATATCTATGAGATATATTATACATACACACACATGTTGCACACATAGGTGTGTGTGCATGTAATTAAGTTCATCATGTGTGGGAGAAAGTAAAACTTACATATTTAAGGTGGGACCCTGTGGAAACATACCTAATTGAGGAAGGAAGGCCAATGGGTAGCACTGTCTTGTTTCTGCATCGCCTGCCAAGTAAGATCTTGGATTTCTCTAGCCGTCACCTCCTCCTCTTACCCTTCTCTAATCTCCTTCTCAAATATTTACTACCCCATACATGTTCATCCCTTACATCCTATCTTAGTTTGCCAGGGATTCTATGATACATACCATGCGCTGCTTGGCTTAAGCAACAGGAATTGTATTGTCTCATGGTTTTAGAGGTTAGGAGTCTTAAAATCAAGGTCTCAATGGGTCATGCTTTCTCCCAGAGATGGTAGGATTCTGGTACTGACTTGTTGAAATCCTTGGGGTCCTTGGCTATCATCTCTGCATCTATTACATGGCAATCTGCTTCTCCTGGTGTCTGCTCCTCTTTTGTCTGCTGATTTCAGGCTGCTCCTGACTTCTACTGACCGACTACATCCAAATTTCCTGGCTTTGTAAAGCCTGCGGTCATCTGGAATAAGGCCCACCCTGATTCGATTTGGCCTCATCTAAAAAGGTTCTTCTGGATTCCTACTCACAAATGAGTCCACACCTTAACTAAAAATAACATCTTCAAAGGTCATAGTTGCCAATTTGTTCACACCCACAGGAATGCAGATTAACACTTGAAACTTTCTTTATGGGGTACAGGATTCAATCCCTGTTACCTCCTGACCTTGCTGCCATAGCAGTGACTGAAGAGCCTATGTGGCCTTACACAGCTGCTGAGAGCCCCTACCTGCAAGGGAGCATGGCTAGGAGTTGAAAATAGCATTTAGAAATTTTATGTAATTACTCCTTAGCTAATCTCTGATCTGAACATCTAGGCCATAACTTATCTTCTCTCACTTTTGGCAAGTTATAGCATCCTGTCCCATGATATTGCTAGAACTCTTACTTGACATTATTATTAAAATCTTTATATATTTATGTCTTGCCTCTTCAGTCAGATTGTAAAAAGCTTTTTTCTATCACCCAGAATACTAAGTACAACTCTCTACCTGCATTAGGGTTTAAAAAACCTTTAATACCCTAGTTTCACTTTCTAATATGATTTTTTGTACATTTTATACTTTAGCCATAAGGTACCACATCCCATTTCCTATATTACATATACTCTTTCAAATTCAAATATATTGTTTTTTATTATAAAATCAATGTATTCACTTTAGAAAACTGTGAAAAAAAATATACAGAAAATAATGGAAAGCACTTGTAAACTTACCACTCAAACATCATTACTGTTAGCAAATTAGCGTATTACTATTACTCCCTTTTTTCCTGGGTACATTTTTACTTTTATAAAACTGATGTCCAGCTTAATGAAAAATTTTACTGTGTTATATAAACATTATATTACAAGCATTATACCATGTCACTAAATATTCTCCAGAAATATATTTTCTGTTTTTCATCCTATCAAAATTTCATAATGCATTTAATCATTGGCCTACAAATATTTACTCAGATTAGAAAATTTGTTAAAATATGCTGTGACATACAATTTTGAACGTAAAGAATTGGGCATAGCTTTGATCATTAAACAGATTGCTAAAAGATGAAATATTCAGACTTCTGATGTGTGTGGCCAAATTGCTTTCCAGAAAGTGTGTCACAGTTGCAGTCCTGCCAGCAGTGAAGAGAGTGCCTGTCTCACTGTATCCTTGCCACCGAGCGCCACTGAGCTTTTCAATCTTTGACAATTTGATAATATCATTCATTTATGCATTTTACCTTTGCTCATCTTGTTACCTATGCCCACTATGCCCTTTCTCTAGTTCTCCATTTGTTTAAAACTACCTTCAAGGCCAATTTCAAATAACCCCCACATTTCTGAAGCCATCATGGATAATTTGCTTTGTATGTTTCGCACAGAGATATGTTTACATTTCTATTATAGCATGTATTACAGTCTGGCTTATATGATATTTAGTTGTATGACTTTCTTCTCTGCTATAATAAAAGTTATAAAAGGGAGTAGCTTTTAGTCTATTTCTTTCTCCCTAATAATATAATGCCACCAAACATCTCAGACATTTAAAACTTAAAATAATCCTCAAATAACTTGCAGTTTCTATAAAAAATTTTGATCTTTATATTCGTTCAAAAATTCATTTAGTGTCTACTCTGTGTCAAATACTAGTTAAGGAAATAGCAAATAAATGATAAGTAAAATTAGAAATTATCTCTGCCCTCGAGGACATTTGATTCATGGGTGAGGCAGACAAAGTCAACCAAATGAATGTGAAACTATAATAAGGTGATATCAAGGAAAGGCATGCAATTTAATTACGGATGCTTCACTGAGGAATCACACTGGAAATGAGAGTGTGGGAGAGGGAAGTACGGGGAGAAGGAACCCAGGGTTAATACATCCATTTCCTAATCTGACCACCAGATCTCTCCTCTCTTCCAAACAGGATGACCTCCTCAGGCTGACCTCAGTATGATCCTGAACATACAAAAAGTGACAAATCCATTCTAACAAATATCTAAGAACCATCAAAGAATATTAAAGAAGAGCTTCACTCTGAGTATTCTTTTTAGGATTGAATTTTATCCAGAATCATCACACTTCCTTGCTCCTCAGAGACTCCACATAATGATCTGTAGGACCAGAGAGCATTTGTTCACTGTCCTTTATGTTCAACCGAGGAAAAGAGTCTTCCTACTTTTTTGTCTGGCCACATTCTGGTCAGAGGCTTTGTCCTTTTTCAGTATTGGCTGCCACATACCAGACTCAAAACCAATCACTATTACGCCCAACCCTTCCCAGTCTAGGGATTCAAGGTATTCCAATAATTAAGCAACAATGTGTGTGCAGAAAAGGCAATATCCCCAACGATTAGTGTGAAATTTAATTAATTACCTCTAAAATAAAATGACACATAAACTTTGTAATTAAGAATAATTCTTAATTAAGGAACATTTGACAGATAGGTAGGAACGAGAAAAGGGATAGAAAATGGTTGATTAAGCACCTCATTGAAGGTATTAGCAAGCTCTGTTGTGTGTTTATTTAATTTTCAGGGCATTCAATATACTAAAATTCAAAACAAATGCAGAGGGCATTTCAATGAAACGTATGTGCACTTTTCCAGTTTAATGTAAAAGTATAACTTTGCAGTTAAAATGACAGCTGCATTTTTACCCCTCTGATCACCCAAGAAAGAAAGGGAACCAGCTGGTTAGTGAGCTACAACATTGGTTGACTTTGTAAGGAATGAGAAAAGCTATACAGACCTAAAGACTTAATGTAGGCCTCCTTCATAAGATGTATAACACCCTTTCCATCACTGACATTTGACGAAGTTTTTTAGTTATCACATGTGCCTGACATTTGGAGGGGCCAAGTTGTATTTTGAGCTATTCCATTTCATTCTGATAAACCAGCCATGCAAAAATGGCCTGCGGAATCTTGGAAAACAGAAGATATAGCATAGCAAATAAAACAGGAAAATTATCTGCAAGCATGGAGCCTCTGCCAGGAATATTTCTTCTGGTTCTGGTCATTTACCTCAAGTACACACACAAACACACCCAGACCACCACTGCCACTGCCGTATAATGGAGCCTGAGCAAAGAGATAAACGAAAAAGACAAAGGGAAAAATTGATATAAATAATTTTGATTTGGATTGATTAAGCATCTTCCTAGTGAGATAAAGCTCAATAATCTATAAAATTCCTACTGAAAAGGAGTTAAAATTGATATTTTTAAGCAGAAGGTAAGTGTAAACATGATCAAGGATAAATTACTTTTTTCACGAAGGAAATACTTAAAATTCTTTAGGAAATACTTTAATGATTAATTTTTCAAAAAATAGTACTTCTTTTCCCCAAATAGAATTGTATAGCAATGAATTTGGTCCCTCCAAATAGGTCTGGCAGTTGCCCTGGCTCCTGGGGGGATAACCTCTAAATCTTGTTTCCAGTAAGAGAACTCTCTTGTTATTCATGGTGGGTCCAGGACTACACCTGATAGTTTATACTAAAGAGATGGCTCCAGGCGGGGCCAGCCTCACTGGCCCCACCAGAAACACAAATCATGTCGTCAGGGGGTTGGGGCCTGACCTCCAGAGAGAGGAGAGAGATTGAAGATTGAACTCATCCATGTGGGAACTGACCCATCAATCATGACTAAGTAATTAAATACCAGTAAAAACTCTGGGGCCTGGAAGCTCAGAAAGCATCCATGATTGCCCATATATGTCCATGTGTTGGGAGGGTAATGCATTCTGACTCCACATGGAGAGGACATGGAACCTTGCATTTGAGATCCTCCCAGCCCCTGCTCTGTGTGTGTTCTTTTGGTTTGTTCTTATTTGTATCCTTTCTGCTATAATAAAACTTTAATCATAAGTAAAGCACTTTCAGTGAGTTCTGTGAGTCCATCCAGAGAATTAGCTTGCAGAATATCACCCTTAACCTGTGGAGTCTGGCTTAATCCAGGTAGAGTCAAAATTGAGTTGCTGTTGGAAGTGTGTGAAGTTATTGCAGTCATTTGCACTTGGGTCCGAAGGTTTCGCAGTTTATATAAATATTAAAATAATAGACATTCAGTAACAGCAAAGATGACCATCATCATACTCTAAAATGGGCTAGTAAGAGAAAATGTAAACCACTTTTAGAAAAATTAAAATCACTAAAAGAAACAATACAATCATTTAGAAAACATCTCTGATAAGCTTTGTTGGAGAAAAACACACTGGTCTGCATTTTTTTAGGTTCTTATATACTAAAGAGATCTGGGGACAGCTAAAATTCTAGTTATGTGCTAACAGACTGATTAAATGCTTTACATTTCCATAATGCACAAGACACATTCCAGTGTTTACTTCCCAATCTATAGTTTCTCATTTTTTGATTTGCACATAATAAGATGCATTGCAGGAAACTTGCTATTTTTTTAAATTCTAACATTCACTCCTTTTTGTTCCAAGTTTAAGAATCAGCTATTTTACAAATTCACTTTGATTTTTTTCATTGACTAGAGTGGCTGCCTGCTGCCACCACCATCTGCTGGGAATTTGAAGTTAACTCTTTAAAATGCTTAAAATGAAAAAAGCTTAAAATGAGCTGTACTGTTTGATAATGTTTGACCTACCTTCATAAAGACGGTATTACTTCCCAGACATCCTAAAGCTCTTGTTAAGATAAACCCATAAGTCATAAGTGATATATATATACATATTTAATACCACCAAACAGATATTAAGAGTGTGTGAGATTCTGACTTGCTTTTCTCCCACAATTTATGCTCAACCAGAAAGGTATTTAAACCGCTCAATTGAATCCAGTGTGCTGATCCCTAAACAGTTATCACCTCTTCCTGGATTTAAGCTATCTGTTGAGCAGGGTATTTCTCAGACTCTTAGTCTAAAAACCCAGAAAGCTGCAGATTCTGAAAGGTTCATTTGCAAGTGATCGAAATGACCACCCATCTCCTGGATTCACACACAATCATCTCTGAATTAAGGACAAGCATATAGTATTTAAGAATGTTATCCAGTTAGATTCAATCTCTAATCATTTTACTTTCACTCCTTTGTTGGTTTAATGTTTCTAAAGAGTTTGAAAACAGCGTAAAGACTATTTGGAAGTTTTCCTTATTAAAATATTTTCTTGCAAACACTGTAAATTTTGAAATACAAATTATAACACCAACCCTTGCCCCAAACATGGATTTTCCTCATTTAGAATTCCCATTTTTCTGCCTAGAATTATCCATGAATTCTTCAAGGGCCACTTCAAATGAGGTTATTCCATGAAGCTACCTCTCTGTGCCACAAACTGAATGAGTACTATTTGCTCATTAATATCCAATCTCAATGGGTTACATCTTAGTTCTATTCACTGGGTACTGGGAGCTCAGAATCCCACATAAATAAGATATTATCATCATGTTGGGGTAGGGGAATAATAATGGGATGATATAAACAATAATTTATTCAGGCAAAGTCCAGTGTGTTATTTAGAGCTTCATTCTACATGAATTTGAATGCTGGGTATTTTATCTGCATAACATGGGACTAGTTACCAAGTTATTTAAACTCTCTATAACTTAACTGTAAAAAGAGAATGATAACAATAGCAGAGTTCCTGGTATATGAACAGCATTCAAGACCTATTAACATGTAGTAAGTGCAGTGAGGATTAGGAGTATTTAAGTTATTAGTACCACTTTCATGACTCAGGTCCTCTGCTCCATGCTTTCATATCAGTTATTTTGAAAAAAATCCTCAGAATACCTATTTTACCCATTCATTCAACATGTATTGACTAAGCATGTACTATGTGGCAGACATTGTTCTAAGAGGCAGACACAGTCAGTGGTCCATAAGCCTAAGTCTATGATGGCATCACATGTCTGGCATTCAGTGCTGGAAATTGCCTGGGTGGCTTCAGTTCTCTTCCACAAGCCTTCTCACTTCCAGGGGACTGGACTGGCTTCCTTCCATGGTGGCATCAAGGCAACATTGCAGAAGGGCAAACGTGGAAGCTGCAAGTTCTCTTAAAGCACAACCAAAGAAGTGTCATTCCTACTGGCCAAACAGGTCACAGTCCAGCCCAGGTAAAAGAAGTGGTGGGGAAAGAGAGTTTACTTTTGATGGGAGGAGCAACAAAATCACATTGCAAAGGAGCAGGCTTATCAAGACAGGAGGAATTTGTGATCACATTCTGAAATCTATCTCAGCAAGAGTGGTCTAGTCCAGGTAAGGGATAGGCAGCTTACACTTAGATGAGATGTGGGCCTTCAAAAATGGAAATAAGTGTATATACCTACAAAAGGAAGCTATATATAATGCCCATTTTATTGCCTCTGGAATAAAACTGGTAAAAGTAACATGACTTTTCAATATCACACAGTTATTAAACCCAGGCATTTGAACCCACGTAGACTGACCACAGTTCATGTAATTTTTAATCAATATATTCCACCACTTCCCTTGTATAATATATTGACAGGAGAGAAGAGTAAACAAATCATTGCAAGCTAATAGATTTGTCACAATATAAGTAGAAAATTATTTTATAAAGCAGGAAGTCTGTATTCCCATTATATTTCCCATTCCATTGTATTTTGCAAAACTATTATTGTGGTTATCAAAATGCATTGGAGTTACCTGCTCAATTGTCTCTCTGGCCTGCTAGAACGAAAGCTCCTATGGAGCAAGTACAGGATCTAGATAATTTGTGCATCCCCCAGGGCCTAATCCAGTGACTAGCTGTCTCACAGCAAACTTTTAACTATTACTAAATAAGCCAATGAATGCAAATGCCACAAAGCTTAGTAAGGGTGTTTTCTGCCTTGAGCAATGAAAAGTTATATATTTAAAAATTTTTATTCTTTGTAATAAAATGATCTCAAGGAATTTTTTTGGAAGAAAAACCTAACATACATAAAATAAACCAGCAATGACTACTTTGGAAAAATCAATAATGATCATAAAAGAGCCATTTATTGTACTGTGATTTAGAGAGGAAACTGGTTGATCCCTGAAACAGAGGTTTTTTAATGTCTATTTTTTTAATTACAAGTTTAAAAAATCAGAACTTACTTAAAATGGCCTATTCATAGAACAATGGTTATGAAGACCTAAGCTATTCTATAAACACAAGACTCTGCATGTAAATTAAAACCTCAAGGACATGAAACCAGTTATTCTGATACCAAAAATAGCTGGTAAACTGAATTGAGAAATCTAAAGAGGAAGAGTATTAAGCAGCCCAGATAACAACATGATGACTTTATTTTTCTATTCCAGGAAAATTCATGAAAAAAATTCATATGAATTTGTTCTATTGTTAGTTACAGTGTATTGCCAATGCAGGTAACAGTGGATGCTGTATAGATAGATGTATTGGGGGGTCTGAACTTTGTGAGGATCATTTATCTTTGCCTGTTCCTAATGACAGGAAATATCCTGATTCCAAAGTATATCTAAATGAATAATATCCTTCAGGAGGGGGATAAAATCTTTGAACAATCAAGGCAATACTACCACTGGCCTTCATGAAAAGGCAGATGAAAACATACATTCTACTGATGTCTCATGTCATCTTTATAAGCACAGCACAGTCTTTTTTTTTTTTTTTTTTTTTAAAGATTTTATTTTTTATTTATTCATTTATCCCCCCCTTGCTGCTTGTGCTCACTGGGTCAGCTAACCACGCCCTGCGGGTGGGCCTGCCCTCACCAGGAGGCCCCGGAAACCGAACCCGGGGCCTCCCATATGGTAAACGGGAGCCCTACTGATTGAGCCACAGCCGCTTCCCAGCACAGTCTTTTAATTTTAGGATGTGAACAAAACAGGTCCTACACATTCCAGTTTGTTTTTTCTCATATGTCAAGTAGCCAGCTAGAGGAACATGTAGGAAATAATCCATTTTGCCCACTGGGCAGAGGTAGTTTAAGACTCTACCACTGTATCTACCCTCACATTCTCTCCTGAGAGGGACAAGAGTAGTCACCAAACCAGGGTTCCGTTCATGCTTTAGGACACTAAAGTGCTTTTTCCACCCAGACTTTCCCAAATGACCAGGAAATGAAAGTCACCAAATTGAAGGAAGATCAAGCCTGTTCAGACACCAAGCTTGATTTTGCAATGCCAGTCTCCAGAGATAATGATTCTAAGTTCCTATTTGTATTGCTACCTATGATCATGTTGAAAATTCTAAAAGGACTGTGCATATTTCTATTCCCCATTTTGATTTATTCTATTCTAAGTTTGAAAATGGATTTAAATGCTTAAAACACAACGGAAAAAGATATTGTGCTCCCTAAACTATGAAAACTCACAAATACATCTTGAAAAAAATCAAAATAGCCTCAAAGACTCGAGTAATATGCTAATAAAAAAGTGTAACTTTTACATAGCTTGGTTAAGAATAAGCAATTCATAAGAATGATGCAAGACCATCTGAATTAATATTTGCATCACTAACAAATAATATTCTTCTTTTGAACTATAAAAGCTTGGGAAAAGAGTGTCCTACATCACCAGCCCCTTGAGGAACTGTAGACAAACAACAAAATAATTACATCCCTAGAGATGAAATACAACTAGTTGTCTCCCTGAGAGCCCTTGTTTTGATATTAGAGAGAAAAATGGATATTATTGGTAGTTCAAAGGAAAGCCTGCACAGAAGCAGGCTGCAATAAAAACTGACATACAGATTAAAAAGACAATTAAATATTAATGAAGCCAAGCCCACTTACAAATCAAATACCGAGGAAAAGAGACATCTTTCTTCCAGAGAAAGTTGGTTTCACTCTTCACATTCTATTACTTTAAAGCAACAAATCTGTTTGTGTCATTGCACACTAAGCACCAGGTTTTGAATAATATGAACCTGACCTTTGAAAAGCAAGCTGGTTACTAAATAATGTATAACTGTGATATTTCTGCAGTTCCAAGGAAACCTGGAAAATATCTTGGATGAGAATTTAAATGTAAAATGACAAAGGTTTTCCTCTGATAACTGACTGTGCTCATATTGGGTTCCAAGAATTGCTGAGGGTGTGGTGATGTGTCTCTAACACTGGGTAAGGGGAGGCTATGTATAGTTAATTGAAGAATCTTGCACGGAAGTAATTTTTATATTAAAAAAGACTTTTATTATAAATACAACTTTGCAAATCTATTCAGCATAATGCTAATTTAGAGAAAGCTTAGACTATTTAAGAAGACATAGGTGATGACCTAAATGCTTTAATACCGTAGACAATTATAAATAAAAGACTTCTCTACATGGAAATTTAAATATTATTCCAGACAAAAAGTACATGATTGGTTTAGAAATCATAGACTATTATCCACAGAAGGTTGTTTAAAAGATTACTATTTTATTCAAAACTTCACTGATCTCACCTTCCATTTTCAATGTTAAATAACAGCTTTATTATGGTATAATTCACATATGACAAATTCACTTAAAGGGTACAATTTAATGGGTTTTAGTATGTGCACAGAGTTGTGGCATCATAACCATAATCATTTTTAACATTTTTGCCACCCCTCTAAAAAATTTCCATACCAATTAACAATCATTCCCTTTCTTTCCACCTATTCCCTCCTGCCCCCTGCCCCCAACCTAAGAAACAACCAGTCTACTTCCTGTCTTTATAGAGTTCGTTATTCTGGATATTTCATACAAATAGAATAATAAAACATGTGTTCTTTTGTTACTAGATTCTTTCATTTAGCATAAAGTTTTCAAGGATCTTCCATGTATCAGTATTTCATCCATTTTTTAAAAAATTATATCATTTTTAAGATATACTTCACATTACATAAAATTCACCATTTTAAACTGTACATTTTAATGTTTTAGTATATTCACTATTCATTCCTTTTTATTATCAAATAATAGTCTATTGAATGGACATACCACATTTTGTTTTTCCATTCACCAGTAGATGGACTTTTGGGTTGTTTCCCACCTTCCTTTTCTTTTTTTAATTAGAGAAGTTGTATGTTTATAGAAAACTCATTCATAAAATACAGAGTTCCCATTTATCACCCTATTATTAACAGCTTGTGTTAGCATGGTACATTTGCTTCAATTGATGAAAGAACAGTTTTATAATTGTACTATTAACTGTAGACTATAATTTACAAGAGTTCACTGTATTGTACAGTCTGCTGCTCCTGTTTGTTTTTATTTTTATTCTATTAACATATAGACAACCTAAAATTTCCCCTTTCAACCACATTCAAATACAGAATTCAGCACTGTTAAATACATTCACAATGTGTGACCATCACGACTGGCAATTATGAAAACTTTATGATCAACTCAAATAGAAATTGTATAATTTAAGCACTATCTCCCCATTCCCTAGCCCATCCTGTCGCCTGGTAAGCTATATTCTAGATTCTTACTCTATTAGTTTTCTTAGGCTTATTATTTCATATCGGTAGATCATACTATAGTTATCCTTTTGTATCTGACTTATTTTATACAACAATGTATTTTCAAGGTTCATTCATGCTGACACATGTATCAAAACTTCATTACTTTTTACATCTGAAAAAAATTCATTATATGTGAATAGTATATTTATCTATTAATTGGTTGATGGGGATTTGGGTTGCTTCTATCATTTGGCAATTGTGAATAATGCCACTATGAATATTGGTATGCAAATATCTGTTTGAGTCCCTGCTTTCAAAGCTTTGGGGTATATACCTAGGAATGGGATTGCTGGGTCATATGGTAAATTTATACTTAAATCTCTGAGAAACCATAAACCGTCTTCCACAGTGGCTGCACCAATTTACATTCCCACCAACAATGGAGTTTGCCATTTTTTCCACATTCTCTCCAACACTTGTAATTTTCTATTTAATAGTAGCCATTCTTGTGGGTGTGAATTGGTATCTCATTGTGGTTTTGATTTGCAGTTCCTTAATAACTAATGCGTCTGAGTATCTTTTAATGTGCTTTTGGGCCATTTATGTGTCTTTGGAGAAAAGTCTATTTAAGTCTTTTGCCCATTATTGGTGAGTTGAAGGATTTCTTTATATATTCTGGATATTAAAGCCTTACTGGGTATGTGGTTTCCAAATATTTTCCTTTTTCACTTTCATGATAAAGTCCTTTGATGCAAAAATGTTTTTAAGTTTGATGAGGTCTGATTTATCTATTTTTTCTTCTGTTGCTATATCTTATTACTGGAATCCCTTACAGGATTCCATCCTGATTGGGCTGGGCCACACACACCATAAATGAAGTAACCTCATCACAAGGTCTTACTTACAATGGGTTCACAGCCACAGGAATGGATTAGATTTAAGAACATGTTTTTTCTGGGGTACACAGAACTTCAAACACCACAGAGCCCAAGGCCCTTTACCCTTCCAAATAAATATTGCATTGAATCTATAGATTGCTTTGGGTAGAATTGGCAGCTTAACAAATTTTAGTATTCAAATCCATGAACATGGAATGTCCATTTATTTTGGTCTTCTTTGAGTTGTTTTAACAATATCTTATAGTTTTCTGTGTATGATTCTTTTACATGCTTGGTTATATATATTTCTAGATATTCTTTTAGTTAATATTGTAAATAGAATTTTTTTTCTTGATTTCTTCTTCAGATTGTTCATTATTATCTAGAAACACTACTGATTTTTGCTTGTTATTCTTATACCTGGCCACTTTGCTGAATTCATTTATTAGTTCTAGTAGTTTTGGTGTGGATGTTTTAGGATTTTCTGTATATGGAAAATCATCTCATCTGTAAATAGGGAAAATTTTTACTTCTTTTCCAATTTGCAGGTCTTTAATTTCTTTCTCTTGCCTAATCACTCTAGCTAGAACTTCCAGTCCAATGCTGAATAACAATCATGACAATGGGCATTCTTGTCTTGTTCCTGATCTTAGAGGGAAAGTTTTCAGTCTTTCACCTTGAGTGTGATGTTAACTGTGGGTTTCTTATATATGCCCTTGATCGTGTTGAGGAAGTTTCCTTATATTACTAGTTTTCTAAGTGGTTGTATCAAGAAGGGATGATAGATATTTTCAAATACCTTTTCTGCATCAATTGAGATGATCATGTGTTTTTCCTTTGTTATATTAAAGTGATATATAATATTAATTGACTTTATATTGAACCACCCTTGCATACGTAGGATGACTCCCAGTTGATCTTGATGTATAATTCATTTGATGTGATTTGGTTTACTAGCATTTTTTTAAAGGAATTTTGCATCAATATTCATATGGGATATGCAGTTTTCATTTCTTATGGTATATTTATCTGGCTTTGGTACGAAGGTGATATCAACCTCATAGAATGAATTAGGCAGTATTTCCTCTTTAATTTTTTTGGAAGACCTTGAGCAGGATAGGTGTTAATTCTTGCTGGAATGCTTAGTAAAATTCACCCGTGAAGCCATCTGGTCCTTGGCTTTTCTATGTTGCAAGGTTTTTGATTATTGATTCAATCTCTTTACTAGATATTGGTTTGCTGAGATCTTCAATTTTTTCTTTTACCATTACAAGTAGTTTGTATGTTTCTAGGAATTTGTCCATTTCATCTAAGTTATCAAATTTCTTTATGTAAGTTGTCTGTAGTATCCTTTTATAGTCTTTCTTATTTCTGTGGGGTCAATAATAATGTATCTCTTTTCATTTTTTATTTCAATTATTTGTGTCCTCTCCCTTTTTTATTTTGTCAGTTTAGCTAAAGGTTTATTGATTTTATTGATCTCTTCAAAGAACCACCTTTTGGTTTTATTGATTCTGTTATTTTTTTTAAATCCTCTATTTCATTTTTTTCTACCCAAATCTTTGTTATTTCCTTCTTTCTGCTTGCTTTGGGTTTAGTTGGTTCTTTTTCTAGATCCTCTAGTTTAAAGGCAGGGTCTCTGATTTGAGATCTTTCTTCTTTTTTAATGTATGCCTTTGGAGCTATAAATTTCCCTCTCAGAACTGCCTTCACTGCATCCCATAAGTTTTGTAATTTTGTATTTTCATTTTCATTTGCCTCAAGCTATTGCCTACGTTCCCTTGTGATTTCTTATTTGACCCATAATTTGTTTAACCGTACGTTAATTTCCATATATTTGTGAATTTTCTATTTCTCCCTCTGTTACTGATTTTTAGCTTCATTCCATTGGGTCCAGAGGAGATACCTTGTATGATTTTAATATTTTTGAATTTATTGAAACTAGTCTTGTGTCCTGCCATATAGTCTATATTGGAGAATGATCCATGTGCATTAAAGAAGAATATGTTTTCTGCTGCTGTTGGGTGCAGTATTCTATATATGTCTGTTAGGTCTAGATGGTTTAGAGTATCATTCAAGTCTTCTATTTCCTTATTGATCTTCTGTCTAGATGTTCCATTCATTATTGAAAGTGGTGTATGGAAATCTCCCACTATTAATATAGAACCGTCAATTTCTTCCTTCAAATCTGTCAGTATTTGTTTCATATATTTTGGGGCTATGCTATTACGTGCATATATTTTTATAACTGTTATGTCTTACTGTTGAATTTATCCTTTTATCAGTCAATAATGGCCCTGATTGTCTTTCATAACAGTTTTTTACTTAAAGTCTATTTTATCTGATAATTGTATAGTTACCCCAGCTCTCTTTTTGTTACAACTTACATGGTATATTTTCTCTATCCTTTTACCTTCAACCTACTTACATCTTTGAATTTAAGGTGAGTCTCTTGTAAATAACATATAGTTGGATCATGCTTTTTAAAAATTCATTGTGCCAATTTCTGCCTTTTGACTGGGGTATTTAATCCATTTACATTTAAAGTTCGTGCTGATAGTGCAAGCCTTTGTTTTGACATTTTGCTATTTTGTGTTTGTAAGTCTTATATTATTTTTTGCCCCTCAACAAATACCTACTTCCATCCTTATTTGGCTTTTTGTATTGATACCATTTTGATTCCTTTCTCATTTATCTCTGAATACATTTTTTTCATGAATTTTCTTTATGGTTACTGAGAAAAACATGTTCTTAAATTTAATCCATTCCTGTGGGTATAAACCAATTGTAAGTAGGACCTTTTGATGAGGTTACTTCATTTAAGGTGTGACCCCCCCCCCCCCATCCCAGTCAGGATGGGTCTTAATCCTATTATTGGAATCCTTTATAAGAGAATGAAATTCAATGAGAGAAACAGAAACCCACAGGAAGCAATAGGAGAAAAATCCATCTAATCAAGAAGCTGGAAGCAACAAAATCCAGAAGATAAGGGAGAGACCAGTAGACACAGCCATGTGCTTTGCCATGTGACATAAGAGGCAAAGATCACCAGCAGCCAGCCCCAGAATGTCAGTCTTCAGCAAGAAAGCATTGCTTTGATGATGCCTTGATATTGTACTTTCTTCTAAGCTCAAGACTGTAAACTAATAAATTCCTACATTTTAAACCAACCCATATCATGGTATTTCCTTGAACAGCTGAGAAAACAGCTACCATTGGGTTAAAATTTAGTATCTTAAATATGTAATAACATTTGATTTGAGACCAACTTATCATCAGTAACATATACATACACTTTTTATATCCCTCTACACCCACCTGTTTTTTGTACCTGTTATATCTTTGTGTGTTTTAAGTCCAAGACCATCAATTGATCATGCTTTTTGTGCATTTGTATTTTAGTAGCTGGATGAAGCAAGAAATGGAGTTACATATCAAACAATGCAATTCAATAGTACTGACATTTATAATTACCTATACAGTTATTTTTACCAATGGTCTTTATTTCTTTATGGTGCTTTGATCCACTGTCTAGTGTCCTTTCATTTCTTTCTGAAGAACTTCCTTTAGCATTGCTTAAATCCTACCTTCTTTTTGTAAATTCTTTCTAATCGAGCTTCTTTTTGTTATCCTGTTAGATCCTTTATGGACAATTCTTCTTCTAACCCTTTAAATGCTGGCTGTTGCCTGCAGTGCTTTCCATCCTTTAATTGCTTTCTCTTTATGATTGCGGTTATTCTAAAATCTTCTAGGATACCTTCTTGCCGATATGCCTCAAATCTCAACCTCTAGAGGAGACCACCTTCTGGTTTGTCAAACCCATGAGAATTCCTCCCATTTATTATCTCCATCACCCCATCTTCTATTGCTCTTAAATCTATTAATTTAGCAAGACATTGCAAAAGAGATATTTTTGCCCAGGAAGTATTCTCAACTCTTCCTTCTTTCTTCTCACTTTTCACATTCAAAGGGTCTCAACTTCATATTTATTTTACCTACCGATATTCCCACAATTCTTCCCTTATTCCATGCAATAACTTACTTATTAGCTCATTACTTCTCCCTTTTCTACAAAACTCAAATCATTTTTTAGATTCTAGTCCTATACTGTTGATAGTCTTTAGAACTCATCATCAATGAAAAGATAAAACCCAACCTTTTTAGCATAGTACAGAATGCCCTAATGGTCTTGCCTTTGCCAATTTATCTAACCTACTTTCTACCACTCTTCCACATATGACCTCTATTTCAGCCATATCAAGCTTTTCGTAGTTTGTCAAAAGTACCCTAACTGCCGTCTCTATGTCACTGTATTGTTTATTCCTGTTGCCTGGAATGGTCCTTTCCCCTTCTGTTACCTACCTTCACATTGCCCTTTGAGGCAAAGACTAGCTTTCTGATTACCAAGCCCCTTCCCCTTTCTTGTTGGAGCCACATCTTCCAGCCTCTCTTGAAGTAAGGTGTAGCAATCTGACTAAATTCCATCCAATGTAACATGGATGGAAGTAAAGTACCCTTTCAGGCTTAGATCATAAACAGTGTTTATGACCCTTAGATCATGAACAATGGTCTACTCTCTTTTCTCTTTTTCTGTCTGCCAGTTAGATGTCAACATCCAAAGAAATCTTGGAAGTCACTTATTGAAGATTAGTCTGGGTTTCTGAATGAAACAGCTGTCTCTGTCTCTGCCACCTTCCTACTTTGAATCTCACATAAGAATGAAATTATTAGCATAAAAAAACTGCATATTTTTGGTATAATCCAATACAGCAGTGAGTGGTATTTTTCAACAACCAGTTGCTGAGAAAAGTCTTACTTAATTTCTATTTCCATATCTTCTGCCCCTTTGCATCACATCACTTACCAAATTGCTGATTTATAAGCCTAACTCCTTCCCTAGCTTATAAACTCTATGAAGTCAGAGATTGGGTCTTTGATCTCTATAACTCAGCACCAACCACAATATCTGGCATACATATATATACTTGATAAGTGTGTGTGCTGAATGAATTAAGTTCCCCGTGCATATCTTTCCCCAACTGTGTTCTTTAGGAATGTTAACAGGAATTATTTTTAAAAGAAGAGGGTTCCATGTTTATTTAAGTTGGGGAAATGCTGGATTTAACAAAGAACATCTTTCTTTACTACAGGTATTCTCGAAACCTCCATAGACCAATGAACACCATCAAGATGAGTATTTAATATGCAGGTTTTCCAAAAATTATTTCATCATAAGCCTTTCCTTTTCCAGAGAACATCCTGAGAGGCAAGAGAGCAACAGCTCATATTGTAGTAAAAGATGAGAGGCATGGATGATCCCAAACAATGTTACTTCAATTTGACCTTGGGAATTTCCAAGGACTTTGGGGTTTTAAATTTATCATCTTAGGCTTTTTTTTTTTTTTTTTTTTTTTTTGTAACTGCTATAGCTTAAATTACCTGGACATACACCAACTGTTAAGATAGTTCTGAAACAGACCAAACACACAACTTGTCTAACAGATAGTATGGCCCTGGATTTTTAAAGGCAATGTGCTAGTTTTCAAGAAGCAAAATTATTCAAAGCAAAATGTCCTAGTTATCTAAAGTGAACACATGCTGTTTATTTTATATAGTTTTCTGCTTTATCTCCTCAAACATGAAGTACTTGTTTGATGTCACACTGTGTTTGAGTCTCACGCCCCCAATATTAGTACATCTTTTTAAAATAAGCCCTTGTAGACTTATAACTCTATATCTTTTAAAAAATTTTCAAATATACTACTGTAGGTTTTTTTGTTGTTTTTTTTTTAATTTATATCCCATCTCTTAGACCTTGGAAAATCAGCAAGTGCTGTTACTTTACACTTTTCAGGATGCAGGATGCTTTCAAATAAACTGAGGTCACTCTTCAGATAGCTCGTTCACAGGTAGAGGAGCTTGGAAAGAAATGTAAAATTTTTTCTGGCCATGAGGAAATAGGGATTTGCCAAAGCCCAGTGACTTTGCATCAATCTGTCATGCTATTTTAAAAGTTAATAAAAGGGAAGTGGATGTGGCTCAAGCAGTTGAGCACCCACCTCCCACATGGGAAGTCCTGGGGTCAGTTCCCTGTGCCTCCTGAAAGAACAAAAACAAACAAGTAATACAAATAAGAAAACCAGCTCAGGGAAGTCGATGTGGCTCAGTGGTTGAGCACCAGCTTCCCACATACAAGGCCCTGGGTTCAATCTCAGGCCCCCAGTACCTCAAAAAAAAAAAAAAAAAAAAAATCAATGAAAGCCAACCAGAAATACAATTTCATGCACAAATGCACAATGTATAGTGAGAAAAGGAAGCTATTCAAACAATTCTTAAATAACTAGAGCCCCAGGTTACTTAAGAAATTCACAGGTTGCCATGTTTATTACTATGATTCTCAAAAAGATTATGTACATTCCAAATATCAGTACAAAGAACAACCAAACAAATATTTGTGCATGTCAAATATATACCAGATATTATGAAGAATTGTAAAAGATAAAAAAAGAAAGATTAAGACGTGGTAGTAGTCTCATTAAATGAGTAAAAAGGTAAATAACAATATATTATTACATGTTATAAATATGCTATATAGTTATAACAGCTTGAAACATAAATGTCAAACATGTTAAAATTAAATAATCATTATAGGAAGTAAGGGAATAAAAAAATCAATGCAGGCTAAGGTGATACCTGCCAGATACTCCAGATTTGTCCTCTGCTCCTATTTCTAAGTTCTTATGGAATTTTATTCTGCATAAAGACCATCAACTTTTTCTCAAATGAAACAAATGTGATTTTCTAACGGAAAAATCTCTCTGATGGCATCACTGTGTTTTAAAACCAAATATAATTCATGAGACCTGAAATATTAGCTGTGTGTGTGGTTTGTATATATAATTTTTTAAAAATTACCATGCGTATATTTATTCTCATGGACTTGCGACTTTTACCTGGTCCTCTTCTGGGTTCAAATTCTAAATCTCTGAACATGCTCTATTAGAAAGAATGCAGTCTTTATTATTTTAAAAAAAATTTGAAATTGAGAACAAGTTAACCAACCCTGGGGCAAGTCACTCCATCTTTCTTTATCTAAATTCCATTAGCTATAAATTCTGAACAATACCATTCACTTCTCAGACTATGAGTTAAGATAAAAAAATATACTCTATTTGAAATATCTATTAAAAATAAAGGATGGTACAAATGCTTTAGGTTTGGGCAATTTAAAAAAATAGGAAGGGTGATACCTGATACATAAAGTAAGGTTATAAAATAACACAACACAGATAGCTGAAACAGACTTTAGATTTACTTATGTTAACTTGAGCAAGTCATTTTACTCCTCTGAGCTTTACTCTTCCTCCTCTGTAAAAGTGAAATATCAATAGTACCTGCCTTCATAGTTTTCTGATTTAATCATAGCTTTAAATGAGATGATACATGTAGATCACTTTGTGCAATTCACTATTTCCTATCATTAATACTATGATGTACAAGTCATTCTTATGGCTTCAGTCACATCTGATGCACTCTGTTCATGTATCAGGACAAGCTGGGATAATTTGTCAGTGTTATTTGTCACTATTGTGTAGCTTGATAATCTTCAAGAGTTTTATTGATTCACATGCACTGAAATGAACAAAGTCAATGCTCAAAAAGAGGTTAAGAAATTTCATTTCCCAAAATACTTTTTTTTCCCTAGAACTCTCTGTATTGGAAAACAAGGGCAGCAATATGCCATTTTTGAACATCTCTCTCTACCCAAACCACAGAGCCATAAACATACACATCCGATGCGTGACTCACCCGTCTGAGAAACCACACATATGCTCCCCATGCTAACTAAATATGTAGGTTTACAGAATGCATATTGAGAAAAAACTAATTTACTCCTGTGCTCCCTGTCGTCCGATCTTGTTTTCATGCAGCTGATCCAACCTTCAATTCACAAAAGCAAAACCTCCTTAGAACCAAAATAAATACTAATCTTAAATTCAATGTACCCTGACAGCAAATAAGTTTGCTGTGCTTACTTCAGCATGAATAAAAAGCCCACAAGGAGACTCCTACATAAGAGTATATTTACAAGTTCCATTACCCACTGGAGAGATTGATGTAATAAACCTATAATAAAAAGCCTCATGTTATAGATTTCTCTAATGTTTCTTATCAAACAGCCTATATTATCTTGGCATGTGTATTCAATTTAAAATAGGTTTTCAATAAGTGCTTCAAAGCTAGAGGTCATTTTCACTTAGTTTTTTGACATGCAGGAATGTTTACAGACATTTTCTGCCCCTAGAGTTGGAAAAATATGTTTGTCTGGTCAAACACTTCATGGCATTAACCTATATATTTATTTTCAGTCTTTAACAGTTTTCCAAGCTATTAACAGTTGGCTATCCCATTATATAATTTATTTTTAGTGCCAAGTGAGAGTGGGTAAACTAGTTAAGATCATATCAGACCAGCAGTGTAATCTTAAATTATTTTGCATTATGTATAGGTTTTTCAGGGAGCTTGCTCATTTGAATTTGAAACAATCTGACCAAAACTCCCAGGGAACCATTCTTCTGCACTGGGAAGCAAAACACTTAGACAAAACTGCCGGCCCTTCTATCCTAGGAATAGGAAGATCGCTGGTAAGATATGAGTCGAATATTTGAATGCTCATTCACATTTGTATCTATGTATCATCAGTGAGTTGCAGTTGATGCTTTCATAGCTACATCTAGATGAAGAAAGATTTATGTATATTAAGCTGTTACAGAAAGCAAATTCAAAACATTAATTAACTTAGACCTCCCAATTGAGATTTGACCTTTCAATAATTTATTGCCTTATTAAAATGGTCAAAATTTATTGATCACTAATTTTTCAAGTTAGTCCATGTTATATTCCAGGAACTGTACTAGAGTGTGGGATTCCAGTGGAGAACAGACAGTTGCTGTTTTCATGCAATTTGCAGTGTACTTGGGGGAAAAAAATATTAATCAATTGTAAAAACAAACCCTTGGTTACAACTGGTGAAACATGCTTTGAAGACAGGACAACAGAAGGAATCTGTTGACACTTCCTAGGCAATTTAATCTGGGGATTAGAGATCCAACTGCTTTTAGCATGAGCAAGAGTAGTTATAATCATTAGGGTGCCCTTTTATCCATTTGAATTTACCATCCATTTCTTGGACTTTGAGTAGATTTTCCCCTAGTGATATTACATGAGTCCTCATCTATGAGCATCCAGTGAAATGACACTATATCTGCCCTTCCTTTTGACTTGAATTATCATCATTCCATTGTAATTGCTTTTAAAATCCCATCGCATGCTTGGTCCCACTCTTTAATTTTCTTGCCAATCCTAACATTTTCATGATATGAAAATACTCTTATCTTCTCTAGTCCTGAAAGTCCATCCTATTTTTAGATATCTCTGATTATCAGAAAGCAAATTCTAATTCTAAGGTAGAGTATGCCTTCAGTTTTTCAGCATTTGTCTTACTGCAAAGGAGGGAGCTTCCTTTTCCATGTGATGAGCCTTCAAATATTTGAATGCTAACAATGAGAATGGGTTTACCTTGAAAGCAAGAGTCAAAAGAGCCCTGGTGACAATGTGGTGATTTGCATGTATGTTTCATTAGCATACTGTGGCAAAGAGGTACTAGTCTACCAGATGTCAAAATAGTCATGTTTCATCATTTCAAATAGCTTTGGCAGTGTGCACCACTTTGTTTCAGTTCTTTAGACTCCTTTTCCTGTCTGTATTGTAGAGAAATCAGTTATCTCAATTTGGTGGTGTGCTTTCAGCAGAAACAATGACTTTTGGAACAGTTACTATTTTATATGGCTAGACCCTGTGAACTTCCCTGTATGCTAGAATACAGGGAAGCAGGAAAAAGAAACAGATGGGAAACTACTAGATGAATGTGAAATAATGCTTCAGTACATTAAACCAAAATCAAGACCCTTAATTCAACTTTTATGAGAACAGTTGAGAAACTCTCACTATCAATCTCATTCTGACAGAGGTGAAGGGCATACAGAACCAAGTAGACAGCTTGTCATTAAAAACGTTAAAAATAGGAAGCCTAGCACACACCGGGTGATGCAATAGTGCACACAAATTCTTTAACAGACAAGATTTCTCCTTGCAGTTATAGCTATGAATATCAAGTCTAACATCTCTGATCTCTCTTCAGAGTTAATGACTCAAAAGACAATGAAAGCCTCTCATTAAGATACTATATCACAGTGGGGAATGGGGAGAGAGGAGGAATAGAGCAAAAAAAAAAAAAGAAAACAACTTCTAAATCCCTTGAAATATCAGGATTTACATCACTTATAGGGTGACAGTGTGTGATTTCCTCCCTTGCATAGATTAAGAATTTCCTAAAAAAATAACTATTTAGGGAATAAATTAAGGAAACCCATGTGATTTTCAAGATTGGATGCTGCCCTGACTCACAAAGTCCCATCTGTTCTGGAAAGGTTTGGCTGCATGGAAGATATTGGTGGGTCAAATTTCTTCCAACACTATGCAGTAGACAGTAAGGAAAAGCAAAGAAACTATGGCCTAGATCTTTCAGAAAGCACTGCAGACTCCTATTTGTTATGACAGTTAAACCCAGGTATCCAGGGTTACTGGACTTAGAAAAGAATTCCCTCTCCACTCTATTTCTCCCTGCCCTGCCTCTCCAAAAAAATAAAAATGAAATAGCATAGACTCTTCCCAAACACTCCTTTTGTTTACTAAACAAAGATTTATTCTTCAAATACATACTTCAAGGCAGGGCTGAATGCTAGTAACTAACTAATCTCTGAAAAAGAGTAATCCCATTTTTGCTCACAAATACCCTTGGGTTTGTTAGAGGTTCCCCCTCACTAGGTTTGCAATAATTAACAAGCTGTGACTCAGTTCCCCCTGACATGCATTGAGGAAGGACAAGGCCCTCCCTTAAGCCTACATGTCTGAAAGCATGGCACTTCCCCAAAAGTTGAACAAAGAAACCACATGGAAACGGGAGTAAAGTGAGATAGAGACTTCATTCCCTCCACATCAAAGCACCACCTACTCCTCCAGCATTCCAAGGACACAAAACTCCCTAACCCACTACCCTCTAGCCATACAAGGGAAAACTTTCACATCTAGGGCTTCCTATTGGCCCCTGCACCTTACTCAAACCCTTGACCCCCCTCCCACTGACTATCATTTCCCCGCCTAGGAATGTATAAATTCAAATCCCTCCTTTCCAGGGACGGACGGGCTGAAGTCCCCCTCAGTTGGGAGAGCTTCCCAAAGAACTTTCTGCCTGCAATCATCAGTCTCCGCGTCCTAGGGAGTGCCCCCTTTTCTCTAACTGGGTTGGCCTCAGTAAGTCTTTTAGAAAAGGGAAACCCAACTTATAAAAAGGCACGAGGGAAAAAAAAATGTATTTTGTGATTCTATAGCACATGCTTAAACACAAAAATTTAGGCTATTTCAACATCCATGATTACAACCGATATAATTTCAATAGTAACACACATAATCAAATTGGCAAAATTTTCTTCTCTGGCCTTGCAGTCTGTATATTTTGAATAGTTTTCCAATAATGAGAAGGGAGTCTTAGACAATATTCTCAAGGAACAAAAAAGAGACTAGCAATGTCAAGAAAACCAATGGTCAAGGTGGTGATGAGCTCTTTTTTTAAAATGTTTCCCCCCAGCAATCTTTCCAGATTCCTCTTAAATTTGCATAGCTCAAGCTTTGGGACAGAGGTAGTAGTTAAGGCTCATTCACTGAATAGAAAGAAACATAGTAATTGCTTTTAGCAAGGAAAGCAAAGAATTGAGGAAATTAGCAAACACATACTTATCATCAGTTTATTCTTATCTAACAGGGACAATAAATCCAAAGAAAACAAAACAAACACAAAAAGACAAAAAACCCAAACCCAAACCAAAATAGAACAAAAAAAACCCCAAATCAACTTCCCTATATGTGCCTATGTTCCCAGGCTTAATATGTTTTTCAACGGCTAATTGGTACTGTGGATCCACATATAACTCAAAAAAACACATCCTGAATTTGGCATAGAGGGATTAGTTCCTTAGTCCTTATACAAGAACTGTGAAACAATTAAAAGTTCATTCGTCTATGTGTATCATTTTTAACTAAGCACTAAAAGGAAATAAAAAAAAATAAAATAAAAAGGCAAGATGACTGTCTTCTACTTATTCAAACCCTAAAACTGAAAGAAGGAATACAAGTAGAAAGCCAGCATGAGTATGAAATAGATTAATGGAGGATTTCTAGAGAGAAAACCGGAGGAACAAGAGTATTTCAGGTTAAAATCATTAGACCTATAGAAGTAGAAGGAGCATGGAATAATGAATTTAGGGTTAGGAAATTTAAAACATATCCCCCAGTCAGTGGTTATTAGCTTTGTAACATAGATAAGTTACTTATTTCTCTTTTCTGAGCCTCAGTTTCTTCATATGACAAACCTCTTAAGATCTTTTCCTATGAGTTCAAGACCTGAATACAGAAAGGAGCTCAATCTACAAACCAGTAGAAATCTCCAAAAGAACAATTTTTAAAGAAATTAATTTAGCAGTAAGAAGTTAATTAATTTAAAACATATTTATTGAGTTTTAAAATTGTGTGCTCAAATATAATTTAATAATGAATTAAAAAATTGAAAAAAGGCCTGGTTTTTAAAAAGTGATTTACAATTAACAAAAAATAAAATCTATCACATGTATTATGTGAGTTTTAGAACTCTTTGAAAATGTATACAGAGCAGAGCTGATTTATGAGGCACACAAGAAAATTAGCTTAATTAATTTATAGTCACAATTCATTGTTGACCAAAAATGGTTATTACCCAGCATGATCACCAACTTTTACTGTGTTTTGGCTCTGAATAAATTTCTAAAAATAGAAAGCTTAGCTGTTGCCAAAAATGAAGTCCAACTTCAAAGGACAAGGATTCACCAGTGCTTAAAATATTCAGAAGAAGAAAACACAAGCCGTAATAAAATTCCAAATGAGAAGAACAATGTGTTAGTCAGCCAATGGGTGCTGATGCAAAATACCAGAAATTGGTTGGTTTTATAAAGGGTATTTAATTGGCGTAGAAGCTTACAGTCACAAGGCCCGAAAGAGTCCAAGTCAAGGTACTATAAGAGGTACTTTCTCACCCAGAGTCTGTTGCCACATGTTGATGCAAGATGGCGGGCGATGTCTGTGAGGGTTCAGTCTTCCTCCTCCTCCCAAGGCTCCATGGTCCCAGCTTCTTCCAATCTCAGCCACAGGCTGGGACAAGTCTTGTGTCTCTCCTGGGGCTCGCTTCTCTCTGGACTCAGCTGCTCTGCTCTCTCCACAAGGCCAGCTGTAAACTGTCAGGCAAATGGCTTCTCTTCCTGGGGCCTCTGCCATGTCTAATGGAGCCTTCTCTGTGTGCTTACTTCCTGGGCTCCAGGACCAAACCTCCCAGCATCAAAACTCCAACTAACTCCTCTGCCTTGTCGTTTTCTCTGTGATTCCCCACCCACCAAGGAGGTGGTGTGCCAGTTTGATATAGTTATGAATTCTAAAAATAGATATGGATTATGTTTGTAAACCGGTCTGTTCCTCTGGGCATGATTAAATTATGATTAGGGCTTTGACTGGGCCACGTCAGTAGGACCTTGAGTCCCTGCCCCTTGGTGGGCAGGGACTCAGAGATAAAACTACATGGCAGAGCAGAGGAGTTAGTTAGAGTTTTGATGTTGGAGTTCTGATGCTGAATTTTAATGCTGGAGCCCGAGGAAATAAGTACACAGAGGAGCTTGGTCATGAGGAAGGAGAGAAGGCCCCAGGAAAAGAGACGAGCTGTTCGCCTAGTAGTCTACAGCTGGCCTTGTGAAGAAAAGCAAAGCTTGAGCCTGGAGAGAGACAAGCTCCAGAAAGAGAGGAACCCAGGAAGCCTGAAGCCTGGCAGATGTCAGCACGTGGCCATAGACTTTGATGAGGGAAGTAACTTACGCTTTACGGCCTGGTATCTGTAAGCTTCTACTCCAAATAAATATCCTTTATAAAACCCAACCGATTTCTGGTATTTTGCATCAGCACCCCTTTGGCTGATTAATACAGGCAGGGACTCAATGTCCCACTGATGTGGTCCAATCAAAGCCTTAATCATTATTTAATCAAGTAAAACCTCTGAATCCAATCCAATATAATATGCCCAGAGGAAGAGACCAGTTCACCAACATAATCCAATATCTATTTTTGAAATTCATAAACAATATCAAACTGCTACAAATCATAAATGTTTCAAACAATAGCCAGAGTGTGATAAGTGTGTAGCTTTTGTAGTGTACTTCTTTGATGGAGAACTCATTCATGCATGAGAGACAGTCTCTGTTATAAAAAATTATTTGTCATACAGAGGGTTCTGGATTCCATGTTATTCCATGTTATTGGGCAAGTTCCTCCATCTCTTTGGGCCCCTGCTAACTCCAGCAAGGCTTTTCTCTCTTCACCTCCTCTCACATCCCATCTGCCTCATGGAACCAGTCTGGGTGAGTCGTTATGCCTCATTGTACCTGCACAGCCATCCAGGTTGATTGGCTGCCCAACACTTAGAGTACTGCTGTGCAAATGTCTGTTCAGAATATGAGATCCACGAGGACAGGAACTGTGTCTTTCCACATCACGTTCTCCATAGATAGTACAGGCACTTATACATACTTGTTGAGTGAATGAATGTGTAATGGGATGAAGTTTTTCTTTCTCTCCACTTTCTAGGCAGTTTTACCCAATCAGAAGAAGAGACAGACTTTCTTTCAATATAATAACCCGAATATATGCTAAGAGGAGGTTGTTCTTAGAAAAGTGAGGTGGTGTTTGCCTTGTAGATTCCACAGGAATCTGAGAGAAGTGAATGATTGACAACCCATATAGGTGGTTTTGGAGAAGAAGTAGAATCCCAGGAAGGAGGAGGGAGGAAGCGTATTAAAGAGGCCCAAGGGATTAATAATCCAAAAGGAACTATGGAGGGAACAAATCAGAGAGGGTCCTAAGGGAAGACTCTTTCCTTTCTTCCCCACATCCATCTCACTGCAAGAGAGGAAGCTCTAAGAGATAAGATCCAAAGGAGGTGGGGCAAAAGGATGGAACAGTTAAGTAGACTACAGTAGCCACTCTTGAATCTCTACCCTGGTAGATCCTTCTTGGCTTCAAGGAGGAAAAGCCTGTTCAAAAGTCTTCTTGACTTTACAGACTTGGTCAGTCAATAACTGTTTAGAAGAGACTCTGGTATCCTTCCCTTACAAAATAAAGAGTGTAGTAACAAGATTATACATGAATAAAATGGTACGATCCCCCCAGCCTATAAAATGCCATGCCTTTATAGTCTCACCTATAAATGTTGCTCATTTTCCAAATTGAAATAAAGGCAAAGTAGGTAAAAGTTCTCCAAGTATCTGTAGGCTGTTTGAAAGTTACACAAAGGATACAAAAATTCCAAAAAAAATAAATGACATTGAAATAATGTTTAGATGATATTTCCAAAGGCAAAGTCACATTTTGACACACACACACAAATCAGAACATTTGCTTTGCAGTTGTTATGCACACCTAAAAATCAGGGGAAAGGATTTGTGCTTTGAAATGGCTATGCAGCAGGGCACAGAAATTTGCTTAAGCGTCACCTGCAATTACAATTTTCTTAAAATCTATAAGGATGCCCACATCTATTTGTAGATTTATTTCTTTAGCAACAAGATAAATGACCACTGAAACCATTTAATTTAATATTAATAACTGTAAGCTAACAACAGTTGTAAAATATAAAGTGGAATTCAGACTGCCCTTTCGGTAAGCAAAGAGCTGTTATCTGTGTAGTACTGCAGATTACTCTATCCTGTCTTTTACATAAAAGGAAAGGAATAATTCCAGAAGTGAAATGACTTGCCTGAGTTCACATGGTCAATAAGTAGCAAATTAAGGTATGAACTTAGGTCTCTGGATCATACTATGTTCTTTCTACTACAGCCTCACACCCAGACCAAAAAATTGAGAAGAAAACAAAAATGTGTTTTTTGTTTTTTCTTTTTAAATATCAGTTTTATTGAAACATATTCATAAAACATACAATCCATCTAAAATGTATAATGGACTTTGGTATAATTACAGAGGTGTGCATTCATCACTTCAACCAATATTGAAGAATTTTCATTACTCCAAAAAGAAAAGAGAATAAACAACAAAAAATAAAACAAACAAAAATCGATTGCAAAAAACCCTACCCCTTAGTAGTCAATCTCTCTATCCATCTCCTGCCATACATAATTGCTAATCTATTTCTGCCTCTAGAATTTATTTGAATTTACATTTTGACTAGACAAAGTGTAACAATAGGTATTACTTTTTGTCTAGTTTCTTTCACTTAATATACATCCTTTTTTAGCCATTGATGGAAGGTTATTAATATATTATTATACACTATTGTCCATAGTTTGTTTTGGCTGTATTTTTTAAAGAATGGCTGTAGCCACAGAAAATGGAGAGAGAGAGATCCTGAAATAAGGAATAGATAACATATGCTTTTTAAATAACTTAAGAAGATTTGTATGCTCATATTCTGATATCAGTTCTGATGGCAGAGCTTCAGGATATCTGCCATGGAGAAGGAGAGTTCAAACTTGGGTAAGAGATAAGGAAAACGAAACTCGTATATGTATTCTTTCAAGAAGAGAACAATGATAGCAACCGTTAACGTTTATTGAGTACTTACTATGTGTTAGTAAATATCCTAAGGATTTAACATGTATTAACTCATTTAATTCTGACCACAATTCTATGAGACAGGGGCTTTTATTATTCCTAATTTACAGGTGAGGAAACTGAGGCATTGAGAGACTAAGTAACTTGCACATAGTGCTCAGCCAATATTTGAATCCAGGGTCTGGCAATGAAAAGGATCATTAATAAATATCCTCTGAGTTTAATAAAATATTGCTGAGTCTTAGAAATTGAACTTTTATTATGATAGAGTGTACAAAACTTTAGTGCTGACCAGATACAGTTGCTTACTGAGCATCTTCTGTTGCCAGCACCATACTAGTAGACATGTGTATATGCTGTGTCATATGAAATCATAGTAATTTTAGAAGGTACATATAATTTTCCCTCATTTTTACAGATGAGGACACTGTCTCTCAGATAGATAAAGTCAGTTGCCCAACATCAGAGTTGGCAAAAATAGAAAGCAAATATTCGGGGTATATTTGAACATTACTGGGTGTTTTTGAATCCCATTGTCATACATTTTTCTTCTGTCCAGTGATACCATTGAAGAATAAATTTAAATCATTTGGGAAGAGATGTTATTTTCGTGGGTGTAAGCCTCTGTTTAAACATGCTCTGAAATGTGAAAAGAGGTCTGAGGATAAAACTTGTCACTGGGCTTTTTCCTTGTTAAGAATAATACTATGCAATCAGGCAGGAATTGACATTATACCAGACATTATATGGGTAAACCTCAACTTTTTGATTTCTTGGCTAAGGGCATTTTTAAGTAAGGTCTTTCACATATTCCCAATAGATTTTGTAAAGAATGTTAGGGACCGATTTTTAAATGGAACATCTTGAACAAATTACAGCAAAGGAAAAATTGAATCCTTGATCATTTAAGTGTTATTTTTACTACTAATGTGAATTCAACCCTAGCAAATTAAAACAGGAAGAATTAATTGGATATGCAAATGAGATTATTCAGTATATAAATCTAATTACATACCAATTTGCTTTAACAGCATGGAAAAAGAATAAATTGTTCTATGTAAATTGATTGTCTTAAATAACCACCTGTAGCCCAATGAAAATTGTCTTGGAAAAGCTATATTTTAAGTGTAGACCTCTAAGTTAATAATAATGCTCTTTCCCAGATCTCCTCACAAGAATCTCTTTAGAATGAAATCCGCTTAGACTACTGATTTACAATAATGTATTATCGGGTTTCTAGAACATAAGGAAATAATGTCACAAGTTGGCTTTATTTTTCCAGAATACAATAGATTGATAAAGCATGTTGATTTCTGAAACACTTAATGCTTTCACACAGACTAGATTTGAAGTCTGAGCAATTTTCATGTCTGAAGAATAAGAAAGAAAAATGGGTAAAGTGTGCCAGTCTTTGTCAATTTGGCTGTGGCTCTCAAATCCATTTAATCAAATGCTTTCAATACAAGTGAGCGACCCCCCTCCACCAAGCATCTTTAAAATTATTTTCTTTGCCATTTAGTTTAGGCAAATGAGTTCTGAATGTTTAACTGGGAAAGGGTGCATTAATCCATGAAGTTTGTGTCTTGGGAACAAGCAGAGTAATACTAGATGTTTGAAAAATACAAGATGAGGCAACATTAGTGTTTTCCTTGACATCACCGTGTCTGTCTCTAGATGTAGCATTGACATCCAGCCCAAACATAAACATCAGGCCACTTTACTTAGGGGTGGCCACACTAAGTCTGGGTACATTTTCAATGACTCTAGGTCAGGAAGCCAAAATGTCCCATGTCACCATAGAGGCCATGGTGAGTCAAATCTATGGATTCATTCAGGGAATTCAACTCTACCATACTCTTGTTCTTTCAGACTCAGACACAGGTATTTTGCAGAATAGGAGATGGGTAAAGCATGTCTCTGAACTGAGTGACAGATGGATGGATAGATAGATGGATGGATGGATAGATAGATAGATAAAGACTGATACATAAATAAATGAGATAGGTAGGCAGACAGACATATAGATAGATAGCTGGGCAGACAGACAGAGAATGGGCATGGAGAGACAAGTGTAATCCCTATTTACCCTCAGTATTCATTCTTGGCTCTGAGACTCAAGGAACATCCTGTATCATGTGAAAAGAGCTCATTAAATAATGGAAGTATTAAAATCCTAGATCTATGCTGCCTGTGGTAAAGAAGTTTGTGGGACAATTTATCCAATAGAGACTTTTCTCCTTTATCATAAGACCAAGTGTTGCTGAAGCCCTTTCAATCTCCAAAGTGAAAATCAGCAATGAGAGCTGGTTCTGTTATTGGACATCTTTCTGCCCAAGTTCCTTTTTTGGGGAGATAATTCGAATTTATCCTTAGGGGATTTCTTATCTGCTCTTTCCTGTTTGGCAAGCAGGAGCACAAAGAGTGAGAGGGGCAGGAATATAGTGAATGGAATCATGAGGAGGCCCCAAATTAGCGAGTGTCTACAGATGAATTTAAAATTAAGGTCAGGCAGCCTGTGGCCTTAATTGGAAAGAATTGCGTAGAATAGAAAACACAAGGAGAAAATGGGTTTAAATTGGATGAGAACATACTAATTTGAGTGGGAGGGGAGAAGCTCCCAAAGAATTTTCCTGAGCTAGAAAACATAGCTAGAGCAGCTTTTTAAAAAATTTTTATTGTGGTAATATATATATGAGAAATTTCCCATTTTAAACACTTTTTAGTGTACAATTCAGTGGCATTAATTATATTCACAATGTTATGCCACCTTCACCACCATCCATTACCAAATCTTTTTGGTCACTTCAAACAGAAATTGTATCTATAAAGCAGTAACTTCCCAGCCCCCTTCCCTTGGTCTCTGATAATCTTTTTTTCTTTTTAAAGATTTTATTTTTATCTATTTATCCCTCCCTTCCTGCTTGTGCTCATTGTGTCCATTTGCTGTGCGATTCTCTGCATCTGCTCGTTTCCCTTTGCTGCATCATCTTGCTGTGCCATGCAGGCCGTCAGGCCGCTGAGCCACTTGGGCCGGCTTGCCTTCATCAGGAGGCCCCGGGAATCGAACCTGGGGCCCTCCATATGGTAAACAGGAGCCCAACCAATTGAGCCACAGCCGCTTCCCTCTGATAACCTTTTTTTTTTTTTTTTTTTTTAAAGATTTTATTTATTTATTCATTATTCCCCCCTTGCTGCTTGTGCTCGCTGGGTCAGCTAACCACGCCGTGCGGGCGGGCCTGCCCTCACCAGGAGGCCCCGGGAACCGAACCTGGGGCCTCCCATATGGTAAACGGGAGCCCTACTGATTGAGCCACAGCCGCTTCCCTCTCTGATAACCTTTAATCTACTGTCTCTGTGAATTGCTTAGTCTAGATATTTCATATAAGTAGTATCATACAAGATTTGTACTTCTGTGTCTGGCTTATTTCACTCAGTATAATGTTTTCAATGTTTATCCATGTATCAGAACCCATTCCTTTTTACGGCTGAATAACATTTCATTGTACAGATATATCACATTTTGTTTGTCCATTCATCTATTGAGGGACACTTGTATGGCTTCCACCTTTTGGCAACTGTGAATAATGCCACTAATAAGCATTGTGTACAAGTGTCTGTTCAAGTCCCTGTTTTCAACTCTTTGGGGGAATACACCTAGAAGTAGAATTGCTGGGTCACATGGCAATATTCACTGTTTAACTTTCTGAGGACTTCCCAGACTTTTTCCAAAGTGGCTGCCCCATTTTACAATCCCATCAGAAATGTATCAGGGTTCCAGTTTCTCCTCATCCATGTCAACACTTATTTTCCATATACATATGGAAATAATATTAATAGTCATCCTAGTGGGTATGAGGTAGTATCTCATTGTTGATTTGATGTTGTATTCCCTAATAATGAATAATATTGGGCATCTTTTCATGTGTTTATGTCTATTTGTATATCTTCTTTGGAGAAATGTCCATTCAAGTCCTTTGTCCTTTGTGTGGCAGCTTTTTACAGGATACCTGTGACATCAGACATGGGCAGTCAGGGAGATTTTTAAAAACGGTACTAAAGGAGTGGTGGCTAACTGTACTTATTTTTTTTTAAAGAAGCTTTAGATTGCATAAATGTTACATCGAAAATATAGGGGGTTCCCATATACCCTATCTCTTCTCCCTCTCATACCTTATCCCATTGACATCCTTCATTAGTGTGGTACATTTGTTACAACTGATGAGCACATATTGAAGCATTGCTACTAACCATGATCTATGGTTCACATTATGGTTTACACTTTGTACTGCACAATTTTATAGGTTTTGACAATGTATAATGGCCTGTATCTGTCATTGTAATGTCATGCAGAATGATTCCAATGTCCCTAAAATGCCCCATGTTACAACTATTCTTCCTCTCCCTCCCCTCAGAACCTCTGGTGACCATTGTCTTTACATCAATGTTACAAGTTCTTCCATTACTAGAATAATGATGTCTATTTTAGTCCAGAGTTGCATTCCCCCCTTACACTTGTTCATTCCTCAGTCTTGAAGATTTTTGGATGGTGATGCCCACTCTGCTTCCATTTGAGAGGGGGCTTGGATCCCATGGGGCAGATAGATGGGTCCAAGGTTGCATTCCCTCCTTATGCTTGTTCATTTCTCGGTCTTGAGGATTTGGGGATGGTGATGCCGACTCTGCTTCCAACCGAGAGGGGACTTAGGTCCCATGGGACAGATAGATGGAATTGTACTCATTTTTAACAGACTATCACATCATCTCTTATTTCCTTCATAGCTCTTATTACTATCTGAAATTATGCTGTTTATATTTTCTTATGTATTATTCACTTCTTACAGCTGAAAGGCAGTCATGTATAGCTTACTGTTTATTTATTACCACATCCCCAGAACCTAATTCAGTGTTTGCCATTGCCGGAGCTCTATAAATGTTCAGTTACATGGAAAACGATGTGACATAAGTAAAAAGACTCAAGAACACTGTTTGATAAGAGCTTCCTAAAAGTGAAACACTTTGAGGTCAATGGAGGGGAAGAGATTAATGCATGGGGATAAGAAAGGCTCCATGGAGATGATACAGCTCAGCATGCATTGCCTAAGCACTTCTTATGTGACAGGTTTTGTGCTCAGTGCTTTAAAGAGATTACTTTAATATAGCCTCACATCAGCCCTATGAAGTATCTGCTGTTACCATCACCATTTTCCAGAAGAGAACCCTAAGATTTAGAGCACTTAGATCACTGGCCCCAAGTCCCACTGCCTGTCTGTTGGTGGATTTTGGATTGGAATTCTAGCAATCACAAAACACTATGCGTCTTGGTTCCTCAAGTACAGGCAAGTTTCTACCTATGGAGACAGGTAAGGAAAGAATAGCAAGAACGAAGGCAAGAGGGCAGGAAAATATAAAGATTTCTACCTTCTAAATGCAAAAAGTAACATACATGTGTTCAGTGAGTAGGAGAGGAGAAGTTGGGGAGAGGATTAGTGAAAAAGACAGGTAAGCTAAACGTAATAAATTTAGCCATAATGCACAGAAAATGTATACATGCACCTGTTTTTAAGTATACACACCTAACAAAAATACAGTCAGGCTGAAAGGTCTTGACATCAAAGAGATACTACAAACTTTAAAGAATTTATATGGCTTACATGAGGAATGGGAACGTGATCTTTTCCCCAAGTTTTTATGATATATTTCAGGATCCGCCAAAGTTAAGGTGTGAAATAAGTACAGATAGAATTAGATATATTATTCGATGTAATAAAAATATGGCTTGCAATCTGACTGACTTTAAAAGTTCCATCTGTCGATACAGGCTATGATATAATCCTAGCTTTAAGCGATTTTCCATTGCTGGCATCAAATAAACTTTGGCAAACCAACAAAGAACAAATTTTTTAAAATTCACCTCCAGGATACCAAATTGCATTGTCATTCATCCTGAAGGGTACCCTGAGGATGGTGTTTAAAATCACCAACTGAAGAAGACACTGTGGCCCAAACTTAAGAGCAAAAGTCTGAAAATGTTGCAAATAAAAGCAAAAAGACGAAAGGTGATGAATTTGTCATTCTCCATGGTAGGATTTATTTGCATTTATTTGACTTATGTTAAGGTTTCTTTAATCAGATATTTCCTGGAATTATGAGGGATAAAATAACCTACATTTTTTAATGCAAAGGCAGATTTCTGGACAATTTAAGTGTTTGCTGCTTTTATGTCTCTGTGAAAAATGTGAATAATATGCACTCTCTGGGAAGCATCAACAGAATATACACAAAGCATTTCAAATCTACTTATAGATAAATTTAATAGGGTTTTTAATACTGAAATGCCACAATGAAACTACCAATCATAATTAATGAAACAATTTGGCCACGGCCAAGCATATGACAGCATTTAATTTCATCCCATCATTAAAACTTGATGCATTTGATGTACTTAAAAAAAAAAAAAATTTGCCTGAAGTTGAATATCATATTTATTTTCGGAGTATTAATGAATATACTGCATTTTAAGGAACAATCTGGCAGAAATCTTAGTTTCATGCTAAGGCAGAATTGAGAAATCAAGGAAAGCCTGTATGATCCCCTTCCAATTTTTCTTCCTTTTAATCACCTTCATTTTCTTCCCTTCTTACCCCCTGCCCAGCACTCTAATGTTGCCTCTTACAGAAAGCAGGGACCTAACAAAGGTGAGGCACTTAAAAGGGGTCTTGATGAGGACATGCAATCCTAACCATACTGCATTGTTAAAAAGACAGCTCTGCTTTCAAAGTAAATAGGCAATAATGAACTGTGGTCTATGGTTGGTGGCAAGGCTCCAGGATGTGTAAGTTCATTGAGGGTGGTGGGCCACACTTGTGGGAGATGTTTGTGTGGGATGTGGTGGGAGGTGTGGGAGGTGGGCAACATGGGAATCCCAGTGGGTTCCATGTAATATTTTGGGTAATCTAAGCACCTCTTAAAATATATTTTTATATATATATATATAAATAACATTTTTGTAAGCAAATACACATATATGCATATATATTTATATATCATTTTGCAAAAAAAAAAAAAAAGAGAATACTATGAACAATTGTACCCCAACAGATTAGATATCGTAAACAACATAGACTAATTAAAAAAAAAAAAAAAAAAGAAATCATCCGTCAGCAGTGGAAAATTTGATACCAAGGCTGAATAGTGGTGTTAGCATTTTTGCTGAAGGACCTTGCCAGTGGTCCCCATATACACATTCATGGTATAGTAAGTGTGTCTAAATATGTATTATATTTGTGTGTGTGTGTATTCATTTACTCAGTTACATATAGGCCATCCCTGGCCATTTATGAGCTGCTTTTGCATCTAGCTATTTATAGTGCAGTCATTATTTAGATTTATAAGTGTTCCCAAGTAATAATTACCATCACCCAACCGTGGCCCTTCCCTAAAGAAGTATATCATATAACCACTGATTCTTTTTTTCCTCTTTTGCATCCTATTCTTCCCACAATCCACCGTTCCTGGTTATATTGTTCCCACTAAATATTTTTCATAAAAACTGTGTATCTCTTTTCAGTGGAAAGCATTATTCTTTCTATGCTAACCCAAAAATGGCCTTACAAAATCTTTGGAAATAGATACAATGCTGTTTCTAAAAATCATTGCATTGTTACTGAGCGTGGCTTTTGCTCTGTTGTTTATACAATTATTTTCATATATATTCTGTTAGTGTTTGCTTTTTTACTCAATTTAAACTCTTCAACTTGTCACATTTTACCATCATATAATGGTTTTTCCCACACTGCCATTTCAGAGTTCAGAAAACTTGCATGAAGAAAAGCAATGCCAGATTATTCTTTTACTCATTTGTAATCCTTTAGCCCACAGCTACAACCCCTTTAAGTCAGACAAAAGCAGATTTTGTTTTACATATAAATGCTGATGATTTTCACTGGGAGTATTTTTGGTTCATTGAATTCAATTAACTAAATTCTTTAAAAACTAAGTGTGTATTATATGCCTTTTGACAATTCTAGCTCTAGCAAGGAGAAGAGGGAGTAAAAGTCAGATAGCTTAGTGTTTACTTAAGCTATTATTTTTTAAATGTCCAAACAAGCAGTCGAATCAGTCAAGCAGTCTATCCTTTGTTTTTTTTCCTATACAAAAACCAGGTAAATGGTGAGATTTTCATTTCTGTATTTCAACCTTGTATAGACATAGCAGTAGTAACAAACCCCACGCAAAAACAAAACAAAACACTAATGCATTCAAGTTTTTCCAAATTAATTTATTTCAGGTACTTCATTGATTCATTCATCCATTCATTCATCCATTCAGTGTTGATTACATGCCTGCTCTGTGCAAGACATTGCTCTTGTTGCTTGGGATAAAACAGTGAACAAAACAAAGGTGCCTGTCCTTAAAGAGCTCATCTTCTAGCAAAAGCATGAAGCACAATAAAAAAATGTAATAAATAAGTAAGCAAAATACATAGTATGTTAGAAGTTTGTAAACGGTACAGAATAAAGAAAAAGTTGAACAGGATAAGTGGATACATAACTGTCGGAAGGTAGTGGTTAGGGGTCAGTGTGAATATAGTATTTAGTATTGGCCTAATAGATTTGAGCCAAGGCTAGAAGGAGAGGATGGAGTTAGCCAAGCCCTGGCATGTCCACAGGAACTCACAGGCGCCACTTAGACTAGGACAGAGAGAGAAAAGAGTGGAACAGAGCAGAACAGAAGTAGGAGGAAAGAGTTAAGTCATACAGGGCAGACTGTGAGAAGGAGTTTGGCTTTGCTCTGAGTAAAATGGAGAGCCACTGCAAGTTTTTGAACAAAAGAGTGACATGTTCTGATTTCCTTTTTAAAAGAATGACTGAGAATTGTGTTAAGAATAGATTTCATGGATATGGCTTAAGCAATTGGGCTCCCGTCTACCATATAGGAGGTCCAGGGTTCAATTCCCAGGGCCTCTTAGTGAGAGGCAAGCTGGCCTGCGCAGCGAGCTGGCCTGAGCGGAGAACTGGCCCATGCAGGAGTGCTGGCCCACACAAGAGTGCTGGCCGCCACAGAGAGCTGGTACAGCAAGATGATGCAATGAAAAAAGACACAGAGGAGAGACAATAAGAGATGCAGTAGACCAGGGAGCTGAGGTGGCTCAAGAGATTGAGTGCCTCTCTCCCACTATAGAAGGTTCCAGGATCAGTTCCCAGTGCCACCTAAAGAGAGGACAAGCAGACACAGAAGAATACACCAAGAGCAGACAGCGAGCACAAAACAACCAGGGGGTGGGGAGAGAAATAAATAAATAAATCTTTAAAAAAAAAAGAATAGATTTCAGGGAATGCGGGGAGAAGAGATTGTAAAAAGGGGACCACTAGGGAGATATTTATGTATTCCAGGAGAGGGATGCTTGTTGGTAGCATGGAAGGTGGAAAGCAGTAGTTGGATTATGAATATGTTTTAAAGGTAATGCCACAGACTGGCTGAGTGCTGTGAGGGAAACTGAGGAACCCAGGATGAATCAAAGACTTTTGGTCTAAGGAATGGGAAGGATGAGGTTGTGATCATCTGAGAAGGGGAAGGCTGCAGGTGACTCAGGTTTGGGGGAGAAAGTGAGGCATCAAGTTGACATGTTGACTTGGGTATCTCTATTAGACATCAAAATGTGTACGTCTAGTGAATACATTCATCGATAATACTTGTTTTCATACACAGAAATTCACTCTAATGTGGTTTTGGAGTTGTGAACAGTTCAAAATACTGAATAAGTATTGAAGTTTATTGATCATTGAAGAATTTTTTTTTCATATAATGACGTGTGAATATAAGTCAGAAAGAGAAAAAAAGAGAAACATGTACATATTTACCCCAGAAATCTTTGACTTACCTACGTCACCCTTCTTTGATACAAATACAACCCCATCAACTAGAAAACCTTGACATTGTTCAAAGCAGATAGATACAGAGCTAACTGAAATGAAAACCTTTTATTGTTACAGTTGTATTGGGTGAGAGGGGATCATAACACTGAATCACGTAAAGCCCAAAGTTTGAAGGTAAAGAGAAAGGGTGTTTAAAAATCAACATGGATCCATGAATCTGAAGCCATAATAAGAGTGAGCACTACCGTAGAAGTTAGAGGAGAAATGTATCCAATGAGTTGGAAGTTACAGCTGATGCAGATAACAGATACCATTTATTAAGTTTCGACAACATGGATGGTTCTGTGTTTGGTACTTTACACAGAATAACTCATTAAAGATCTATCATTTAATTACCTCTATTGTAGAGGTAGAATTTACAGATGAAAGAGATGAGCAATTTGGCCAATGTCACTTAAAGGCACAATGGATTTTCATCACAGGTATGACTTCTAAGTTCTTTTTTTTTCTATTCCAATAAGTAGGTGGTGATGAAATTCAGATCAGGCGTGAGATACAGATTCAATAAAGACATGCTTTGTTATTGCGGGCTAGAAATTTAGGGGATGCATTTAGGCAAAAGTAGACTTGGGTATTAAACAACATGTCTAGAAGGACATCTGAGGTCAGCAGATAAATCCTGTATCAAATGCCTGGGGATAATTTAGTCAAGAATCCCAGAAAATGGATGAGAACCAGGGATTTACAGGAGTTGAATGAGCAGGGCAGCAATAGGCAAGAGGACAAATGCTAATTCCAAGAGACCTTGACAGCTGAACCAACTTCAAAGCTCAGTGGCATTTCCTTTTGAGGCAAGAACCAATTCTGGGATGGCTTACTAGGGCCCTTGTATTGTATAACTGGAAGAAAAACAACCAAAATGTGTGCATTCTACTTGTCTTAGAAATAGTGCAAGGGAGGACACTAGCATATTAAAAAAATTTAAACCCTGTTTATGTAAAGAAAATGAAAAATATTTATTATATTTATAAACAATTATAAACTGATATAGAGATACATATAGGGGAGTATTGCCAATTCTAAAGCATCTGCCCTTGAGATAGTTAATACTATTTTGTCCTTTAGCAGCAAATACATTTAAATGAAACAGAAATAGTCTTTGTAAAATTTTATGTTTTTTTTAAAAAACCTTGTGCTTGTGATTCTGCTGGAATTTTATAAGCTTGTTTGGATTTCATTATTGATATGAGATTGAGAACAGCTATAAATTAATAAAGCCCGTATGAATTTACATTGGGGAGTATGGAAATTGTCTAATAACAAAATGCATGGACTTTAATTTATTTTGTAAACCCCTTCACTTCCAGGTTAACTCATATAATTTAAGGTGTGGAGATAAACAATTCTACGTTTTCCTTCCCTTTGAGGAGAACAGGTCCCTGTCACCTTGTAGGTCTCATAATTCTCCTGTAAAATGATTACACAACCCCTAAAGGCTACCAACATTCTAAATTCTTTGTCTAATTTAAATATACATCTTGAATGTTGTTCAGCAAGGACAGGAGCACCTCCTTATGCCTGAAGCTGAGAAGTCCTGAGAGGACCTGGGATAAGTTCTCTTGCCCTTGTTCTTGGGATGGATGGTGCAGGCCCCATCAAGACCAAGGAGGCTTGCAAGCTCCAAATATGGCCAGGAAGCCAGAGTAGAAAAAGAGCAAGGCAGATGCTAGGTGGTACCTCCAGCTAACAAGTCCTTCTGTGGAAACATTCAGGGCTCTCCTTGTGGGAGATCTCAAAAATAGAGGACAAAGCGGGCAGAGAATTGGGATTCAGTTGTTCCATGAAAAGGAGCCAACAGATACATGGGATGGAGATTATACATGGATGCAAAAATGTTATGTAGATACACACACATAACACAGATTTTTTTGGTCCAAAATTCTTTATTTTCAGACTACAGTTTAACAGGAGATAAGGCATGACTGAAAACGTTAACAAAGAAAAAAAGTGAATGGGAACTAGAAAACTAAGAAAATACTTTTATTTGAAGTTACATTTTGGCATTTTACACTTTCCTTTTTTTTTTTTCTGACTTCACTTTTGTCTGTCTTTGGAAATTCTGAGATTGGCCCATCAAATGTAACAGGCTATTTTTCAAGGAGATATGATAGGGAAAGGATTTTAAAAAATCATTCAGAGTGGTAGTGTTGAATTGATAGGTGGGAAGTTAATAGGTTTCAGTTTAAACTTAGCACTGCAACATTTTTTCACCATGAAAAATGTCAGTCCCCCAGCCCTGCCAAATTTTGGGTACTCTCTAGATTTCAGTTGGTTAATATATGTAATCATTTATAGATTTTTTTTTTCTAATAATATCCTTCTTTAGCACCCTACAGAAAACTAGCACTGAATTGGCTCTGAAAATGCATTTTCTTAGGAAGATATGCTTATTTGCAATAATAAACAAATGCTACTGTGGGTAAAAATATTTTTTGCTATTTAAGAGAATTTTTAAAAAGTGTAATTCTCCAGCATTGAGACTTTAAGCAGTGTTTGCATTACAGACTAGTTCACATAGTATAATGTCTAAGTAAAACTGCAACTGAGTGAATGTTAATATATTTATACATAGAGGCCAATACATTTTTCATTTAACTACAGAGTAGAAGCTAATACATTTGTGTATGAAACTAATACATTTTTCATTACTTAAATGCATAGTAGATGGTTCCAGAGTCACTAATGAATTTACATGAGATTCTTCAAAGAAGTAGGAAACAATTTAAATGGTTTTCCAACGACCATGTTTGCCTGCTCATGGAAAGCAATGATTGTTAGGGATAGGATATCATTTGTAGAAAGTATGTAAGCAGTTCTTTATCTACAATATCAATAATGTCGAAAGGTAATGGCACTTAAAGGAGAAAATTCGTGTTTTCTCTATATTATTTTTTTATTTTATTTTATTTTATTTTATTTATTTATTCATTTATCCCCCCCTTGCTGCTTGTGCTCACTGGGTCAGCTAACCACGCCGTGCGGGCGGGCTTTGCCTTCACCAGGAGGCCCTGGGAACCGAACCCGGGGCCTCCCATATGGTAAACGGGAGCCCTACTGATTGAGCCACAGCCGCTTCCCTCTCTATATTATTTTATTCTGAGTATCCCATTTCTTCCTTTCATTTCCTGATAAGTGATAGAGCAGATAAGCTTTCTCCCCCTTCTTCCCCTCCCTAATGAGGAGGGAGATTTTGAGGTCAGGAGCTAAAGACCAAATGACTATCTGAATTAACCTCATTCCATCAAGGTTATGAACACAGTGCTTTTGCTTTCTCAAAGATGTTGACATGCTATAAAGACTGTGATTGCTTGGAGGACACTTTGGATCTAGATGTTTTTATGATTATGTTATCAGAGCTTGTAAAATAGAGATAAAAGGAGTCTTCAGGAAAAAATCTCCATCTAATTCAAAGATTTGCTGAATTTTCACATTGGATTTATCCCTTAATCAAGTTTGGATTTCTGCATAACCATAAGAAACCAACATGTTTATGGGTGCAAGTCCACCAAGCTGATATTCACACTAGAAGTTGGGCAATGTGTTGATATATCTGTATATTAAATATGAACATAACTAGTAAAATGTGATAAGGAGTTTTAGGAGTTTACTCTGCGACAAATATTTTGCATGAATCCACTGGCTAGAGAACAGCAAGGGCACTGAATGATCTGCACAGCCATGGGAGGGGATGCCAAGGACAATGTGTTCTATGTAGACAGTGCCCCTGGATCTGTGCCATGTGCCAGGACCTGGTAGGACACAACCAAGGTTTATAGAACTGGATTCCTATGCACAAATGGCTTATGACTTCACACTTTTGGCAGTTCTTTGGACTATAGAATCAATGAATGAGGAAAATAATTTAAAAACAACTAATATTGTCTGAGTTCTTAAGAGAGACAGTGCAGCTTAGAGGTTAACAGTACTTGGGGTATTTAATTCTCAATTTGGGCACTCATTGGCAGGATGACCTGGGACAATGTACTTAACTTTTCTGCCTCTCAGTTTCATCATCTCTAAAATGAAGATGGTGATATTACGGACCTCGTACAGTAACACAAGAGTTAGTACATGCAGAGTGTTTGCAATGTGGCTGGGAGAGAGTAAGCCCTAAAGAAATGTGAGATGTCACCACTCTTGGCACCTGGCACAGTGGGTGAGCAAGTTGTGTAAACCTAACTTACAGGAAGCAAATCATACCCCAAGTGTTCATGGAGTGGCAGCACGCAATATGCTCTCAGTGAGCTTGTGCCGCGCAGTGAGCAGACGGGAGGGAAGTTATAACCTGAAGCTCTCTGAGTAAGTCCTGATTTCTACATGCCAGGATGCGTGTGATTCTGATGTACGAGGAGCATATTTTATATACAACATGGCCTCTGAGAGTCAGAGAAGTCCTTCATCTAATGCTATACTGAAGAAAACAGCAGTATGTTCCAGTGAGGCAGGGAAAATTCGGAAGGTTGTCAGTGTCCAGCATAGCTCTTCCCTAAATTTTTTTTTTTTTTAAGTTCTGGTTCTTCTCCTTATTTTATGGCTAGAGCAAACGTTTAATCTTCTTTTTTTAAAAGTTGATTACATTTACTTTTAAGGGAAATTGACTGCAGGGACTAAAAGAAATTTTGTCTCTACTATTTTTTAGAAATAAAACTCTGAATAAGATATGACTCTACTGTGTGGGAAATGTACCTGATAAACACTAGAAGAATTAAATAATTAATAAATCTCTTATGGTATTATAGATTAGTAGGAATGCAAGCAATATAGCTGAAGAAAAATGAAATAATTTTTTTTGATACACGACAAACTTTGGATACTTACAGATTTGGTCTGAATTTTAGCTTACCTAAGTCATCTTAGATAACCTGATTTCACTTTCTTCAGATTAAAAAAAAATTATAAAAAATAATAGTATTTATATACAAAATCCTATTACAGTACCTGGCATGTTATCAAAACTATGATTTTAAAGCCATATAGAGCCAGGCAGTTGAGATGAGGAAGGCTACTTCAGGATCTGAAGTAGTGCTGGGGATGAATCACAGATCTTCTACAATACATGGTAACTCTTAGGGGTACCTTGGCTTCACTGGGTTATGTGTTCTTTTAATGTCAAATTTGCTTCTTTCTTATAGTGCATATGAGCATCCAGCTAATCTCTTGGGGTTACTATGAGAAGCAGTCTACTAACTGCATATTGTTATTACATAATAAATGAAGTCCTTCAAAGCTAAGTATTCATCACAATAACCCATCATACTATATGGATTTTAAACTTAGAGTAACTGCTTGCTTATTTTTTTCTTTCCAAGCTAATTTCTTGACCTAGTAACCTCGGTTTCTTAGCAGTCAGTAATAACAAATGTGGAAATAAAGCATCAAGCACTGCATGAGAGCCATTACTCTTGGAAAATGTTGTCGAGACTTAATTAATTTCTGAAGAAGGGATGAGAAACATTGCCTTATAAAATTACTACTCCCACATCAGCCACTAAGGATGAGATCTGATGAGAATGCAAGGAAAACCTTTTGTAACTTGGTCAACTGATAACAAATAAATGGAGGGTGATAAGGTGGAAGGCAAATATATTATATTTTAATGAACTTGAAAACTCTGATCAAGTACAGAGAATATTTGTATCTTTATTTACCCTGGTAAATCTTTGACTAAGGCTAATATGATCCCTGTATTAACAGTGAATATTTATTTGACTTCAAATTTTACATATTTTTAATAGAGAAACTAATAAATCCAGTTTTTCTAAGATTTTATGAAATGTCATATACACACACATATATAAACACACTCCTATATATAGTTTTAGATATATAAATACAATAATTTCTTTCAAATTTTACTAAAATTTTATAGAAAAAGATTTAACAATATCAGGTTATAGTTCATCAGCATTATTTGTGACTTACCTACTAATAGGGTATAGGAGTATATTGGGACTATCAGGCAAAGAGATCCAAGAGCAAGGGTCAGAAGATTTTTTTGTAAAAGGCCAAATAGTAAATAATTTAGGCTCTGCAGGCCACACAGTCTCTTCTGCAACTTCTCAACTCTGCTGTTGTAGTATAATAGCAACTATAGATAACATATATACCAATGAGTGTGGCTGTGTTCCAATAAAACCTTGTTTTATAGGTAGCCAGATATTGCTAGAGGCCCTAGGTTGTTGGCCCCTGGTATTTAGTAAAGGGTGAAAGTTATCTTGCACAGAAACAGAGAGAACACCCTCAAACTGAGTTTACAGTGAGAAAAAGAACCACGAGTAGATATCAGTTTGTAGCATATTTCAATTCCATAGTAACAAAGGCCTTTCTAACGTTCTACAAGTTTCCCCTCTAGGAAAACCCAAAATATAGAGCATCAGCTCAAGCAGGCATAAAATAGCATAGAGTCAACAGATTTCAGAGTTGACAAAAGCCAGAGGCATGTATCAGCAATCTCAGAGGCCTAATGGAGGAAATTCAACATTAGGTTAGACCAAAGAAGCTGCTGTTATATCCTAGGCCTTCTACTTTCATTAAAGTTAAAATGTTTTCTCACTAGCCTTCACAGTAGGGACCAGAAGACTGTCTGTGAACCTAGGATGGGAGACTAAAATCAAAGGTCTTCATTAAAAATAGAGGATCTAATCCAGAAGTCAAGTAGTGATAATCTGCCCTAAGAAAACGGGATTTTTGAAGAACGTTCATTGTAAAATTGGTGCCCATTTCAGATACATTTTCTTTAGACATAATTTCACTAGAGCTACTGATAATTAACCAAATCAATTTATTTTGAATGTCTAAAATAGCAGTTGTTGAGTTCTTACCCTAACAGTCACCCTCAGCTATTTGCCCAAAATTGGAAAAGATTTTTCAGAAAAATCATTTTGTGATTTTTTTAGAAAGCTTTTTCATTGTTCTCAGTTCCAAATTATAACAAGTCTAAGTTCCCTTCAACAAGGCAGTTAACTCTGTCTACAAATCAGACCCAGAACTACAGGATGAAGGCCATTGAACTGATTTTTCAAGATTCAGATCTGATTTCTTTCCAATTTGGGAGAATGGAGAGCCTTGTTCTCATTTCACTGACACTGATAAAGGTAACCAGGAAAAAAATCCCACTTCATCGTTGCCTACTGATGGCAATCAGAGAAATTTGGAAATCTTCTCTCAATAGTCACTTAGATTGGCACAAAACTGCATCAGATATCTGTTGCATTCTCTCTAGAGTGGGAATTATTCTCATGAATCAGACCTTTAAAAGACTTTTTTTTTTTGCCCAAGATCAGAGCCTTGTGGAATAGCAAAGCTAGTCTCTGGAGCCATTTCTTTAGAGTGCCCCTTCTACAGCTCCTAAATGTACAACTGTCTCCTACTACCTTTGGTACCTGCTACCTATCAGTCCCTGTTGACAACTTCCCACCCAGTTGTCTCACAATTCCCTTTCTGTGGTCCAAATTCCCTCATGTTCAAGCTGTTACTAATTTCTGCTAAAAGAGGTAATCAAAATGATCTTAATTTGCTGACCCTCCTCAAGGCATTTGTGTTTTAGCAGACTGCTGAAAGGGAAAATGTCTTAACCAAATGAATGGGTAACAAATTGATGGAGTTTCAGGTACCTCAAGGCCAATAGGTGAGATACTTCAAACTACAGGGACCATTCCAGTCACCTATCCAATCACACTCAAATCACACAAATGTCACCTCCAGGATAATTTCAACAAGGGGGAAGAGAACTTAAAAACTGTAATTTTTATGGTTCTAAATGAAGATACCTGATGATAGAGCAAAAGTTAAATCAATATCTTCAATTCAAGTCTATAAAATGTTAATAAGCCAGAGTCCTCTTAAGAGTCACAATAAATTCAATTAGTAAACTGTGATGTTTGTGAAAATGAAAAAGATAACATGATGGCTAATGGCAACATCAGTCATACAGATGACAGAATCCTGTTGGCAAACAAAGACTATTGCTACCCTAAAGTCAACAGATTAAAAAAATATATTAAATAAATTTAAGAAAAATCACAACCAAATGAAATCATACACTAGAAAATAAACATAACCTGCAAGAAAGACTTAGTAGGATCCAAGTTCAGAAATGAGTATCTACCGATTTCAGACAAAACACATTTTTTTTTTTTAAACTACCAACTATGTGCAAATACTGAGAAAGGAATTATATACCATACAAAGATGCTTTATACATACTCGTTGCCCTCAAAGTAGGGAGGCCAACTCATCCCAATTGTCTGGGGTTGGTTTTAGTACTGCAAACCCTGCATCCCAGGAAACTCCTCAACCCTGAGCAAACAGGGATGGTTGGCTATCCTACCTCAATGGCACACACAGACTAATACAAATTATCTAAGTAGATGAGCAAAGGAGGAGTGTGGATCAAGTATAAACTGAATATGGACATAGCAAATACTAAAATTATAAAGTGAAACACAGATAAACTTCTGTGTGTCACTCTTGAATCCCATCCCCAGGACATGGTAGCTATAAGAAGGCATAAAGCCTAGACACACTGCTTCTTCCTTATAATCATTTTTGTATCTCTAGCACGTTGTACATATGAGTAAGAAAAGTGTGACCTAGACTCTATAAGTTAAATTAGAGGGGTACACCACAGGAAAATTAAACTTTTATTAATTCAAGTATCTATCTGAATAATTTGGATAATCACAAGCAATTTTCTGGCTTTTACCCACGGTGTAGCCATAGATTAAAGATGTAAAAAGAAGGATATCAAAGCCCAGACAACTTTTTCCTCTTATCTTGGGTCATTACTTTCCCTCTTAAATGGTATAAAGGAGTTTTATTTGATCCATTTTACTTCTAGGAAAATTAGATTGTGGAATTTTCTTATATAAGACAGAAAGCACAATCACAAGAAAAAATCTTAACAGGCTCAACTAAATGAAAATGAATCAATTCCACTCTTCGGAGGACTCTAAATAAGAGTGAAAAGGCCAGCAACAAACTGGGAAAAGACTACAAATTAAAAAATGAACAACAATCCTGAAGAAATATGGTCAAATGACTGAAGAGCAAATTCACAGAAGCAAACTGAATGGTTAACAAACAAGTGAAAGTAAAAGTTTCAAATTAAAGTCCTATTGAGATACTTCAAACACAGATTGTCAAAAATGCAACTGTCTGACAACATCAAGTGTTGGCAAGAATGCAAAGAACTGGAACAACTGGACTCTGCTGGTAGAAATGTAAATTAGAATAGTCCTTCAAAAAAAAATTTAGTATTATCTGATAAAGATTAGGATGCAAATACCTTATGAGTCAATGGTTCTACTTGGAGTCAAGTACAACAGGAGACACGAATGGCAATATTCATTGCAGCGCTTATTGGTAACAGCAAAAAAAAAAACTACCAATAATAAAATGGATAATAAATTGTGGTATATCCATTCAAAGAAAAATGATAGGAAAATGAAAATAAAATAAATGAATTATAGGTAGATATAAGAGCATAAATGAATCTCACAGACTTAAAATGAGTGAAAAAAGCAAATCACAAGAAACATTCAGTATGGCTCCATTGAAATAAAATTTATAATTTCTTTGGAGATACAAATATATATGGAAAAACTATGAAAGCAAGCCAAGGCATAATAAATGAAATATTGAGGGCAATGGTTACATCTGAGAGGTGTGAAGAGACTGGGATTATAGAGGACCAATTAAGGAATTTAAAAATTAATAGTAATGATCTTTTCCTTTAACTGTCATGGATCTGTTTTACTGCTATTCTTTATACCTTATGCATACTTCATAAGTATTCCTCATATTGATTCAATATTTAGTGAAAATAAGTTTAAAAAGTGCACAATAGGATGATTATACGGTAAGACATTACATCAGACAGGCGGATGACCTAGACCACCGGAGTCTGCACTTGTGGCCTTGGGGGAAAAGTGCATGTGTGTTTAGGGACCTGCTACGTTTACAGAGAGGACAGTGGTAGCTGTCATTCTTGACAAATGAATAATTATAGTATAGAAAACAACAATGGTTATTGTTTATTAAGCACTCATTACATATTGTTTTTACTGTTTTAAAAGTGCTGCAAGTACTTTTTTCATTTAACTGTCAGCGCACCCTATAAGGTAGGTACCATTATCATTCCCATTTAATAGATGAGGAAACCGAGGCTTGGAAAGGTAAAACAATATAACTCGTGTTACATAGCTAACTAAGCAGTGCACCGAAAACTGAAACCAAGAAATTCCAATTCCAGAGTGAGCCCTGTTAATCACAATGCAAACTGCATCTGTATAATGAAGGTAAAGGAGAAAAGGGGTGAATTAGCACTGAGTAGTCTGAAAACCACACCATGTTACAGAGTTGGCATCTAGGTTGCAAGGTCTGACAAGTCAAAGGTAAGTCATTGCGCCCCCAATTAATTTTTATTCATGGTAGATTCTAACTTATGGCAACAGGTACTTTACTTAGTATATCAAAATAGATTTTTGCTCCCTCAAACTATTTTTAAAAGTTAGAATCTTTAAAAAGTCACACCTCTGCTATCATTACAACCACCATCTGCTGTAGGAATTCACAGCCTTTTCTGGGTGCTCTGGTGAAACCTATGGACCCTGTTTTATAATGTTTTCTAATGCATAACACATAGAATCACACAGGAAACCATTTACACTGAAATATAATTATCAAAATTTTTAAAAATTTTACAATAAAATACATGCTTCTAGTAGTATCCTAACTACTGAAATTTCAAAATATTGAAGATCATGAACCGGATTTTGAGATACAGACAAAAGCCAGATTGACATAAATACATTAGTGACTTATGTAGGCAGCAAAGTCACAGTAACTGCTTATAATTCTGTGATTTGTTATTTGCATTAATAATTGAAAGAACTGCTAAATTTCAGTTAAAGGTTAACGAACATCAAGATTTTTTTCTATTCAGGGACCAAGGTTAAGATCCCCTGATGCACTGCATCTTGTTTTGCTTCTCCCAGCTCACCCCCCTATTATCTGGTTTTCCCAGCCAGGAGACTTTGCACTCCTCTCTGTACTGTTTCATTCAGGCTGATACACATACTATTGTTTTTCATTCTGTATTCCCAAGTCTTAAGATGTATCTAAGCTTCCGTGTTACTTCAGTAGTTTCTATGCTTGCTCTTTCACCAGGGAGCAGCTTTATGATTCATCATTCACGCCACACAGCCCTCTCTACTAATATATAAGTTTGACAAAAGGCAAAGCACTTTGGGAACTAGCATTCATCATCCTTGTTTGCACAAACCTGATTTATGTTTACCTATCCTCTGATCTCACCCGTACTCCTTCTGTCTAGAATCCAGTAGGAAGCTCCACAGTAACAGCTAAATATTATCCCAAAACCTTGGTAAAACTGCCGTGTGGCCGGAGAAGGATTAATAGCACACCACCAGAATATCTGTGCAGTGATCCATAAAACTCAGAAATGATTGCTGAGCTTCAGCACGAGGAGTTAAAATGACAAAAATATATGGACCATGAATAGGCAAAACAAGGGAAAATCGGGAAAGAAAACATGAGAATGAAAATTGAAATAAAAGAGAATTAGCCTCAAAAAAGCATTTTTCGAGAATCTCATGTTTAGTATCTGCAGACTGACCAGATCATCATCCTTAAGGAGAAGATAAAGGGATTTTGTCGTATTTCAATTAGCAGAGAAGCAATTTTCTATAATGGTTTGAACCATTTTTCAAGGTGAAAGAGAATTTGCCCTCCAAAACCTAGCGTGGATCTCTAATTTCACCAATATTTTGCAGGTAACTCAATAGCTACAGAAAAATTATCTTACTATGTGTAAGTGCAAAACTGACACTGGGTAAAAGATAAATGTAGCTACTTGTCACCATTATTTTCACCTGACACAACTTACTCATGGAGATCTAATCAGTAAGTCTACTGGCTTTGGAGTCAGAGTGCACTGGGCTCAAATCCCAGCTTTTCTGCACCAGCTGTGTGATACTGGGCAAGACATGTACCTCTCTGAGCTTCTGTGACCTCATCTGCAAAATGCGGATATTACACTCACTCTTGTATGGTTGCTTTACAATGACTTAAATGACACATATTAAAGGTTTCTCATAGAGTCAGGCATACATTAAGACATTTAAAAAACAGTAATTATAATTATTCTCTCTCCATAATTGCTCATACATTCCAGGTTTTTCAGCCAGCTCCTCTACTTCAAAACTTACTTGCCCTACATCTGTACCCTCAGAAGCCTTCTTTCAGATACAGAACTAATAAATGACTCTCCCAACAAAATAAATGATATGAACATAATTTCTTCCAAGGGAAAGATAAAAAAGAAATTGGGGTTTAGCGCCCCTCTACAAAAATCATGACAAGTCATTCAACCTCTGTATTAAACACTTAGTGATGGGAAACTAATTTCAACAAATATTTATCGAGCACTTACTTTCATAACTCTCAATTTTGTAGCTTTTTGTAGTTTTTGTGGATCTGGTATTGTTAAAACAGTAACATCACATTTTCTGCAGTCAAGTGTCTAACAGTGCCACAGGGACAGAGTCAGTTCTTTTTATTTTTGCCCAATGGGGACTGAGTTTTCAGCTCAGACTCCCATATGGAAGTTACTCTTTCTACTAAAAGGCAATCAATATAAAATCCCCTCCTACTTCCACTGTGGGTACAGAACACACAGTAAAAAGCAAAAACTTGGCGCAGCAGAGCAAAACACAGACGTGCAGAGCAAGGATGGACTTAGAGAAAGGTGATATTTTCTAAAAATTAGAACATAGGGGAATCTGAAACGGCCCCAGCTTTCTATCTGACAAAGATTCCTTAATGTGAACTACATGCATTTAAAGACACAGCAAGGATGAAATTCTTCAGAGCACTCCAAGTGTCTAAATACCAAGAAGCAACATGACAGCATTTAATGGTCTAGTGGAAGTACCATGTGGAACTCATAAAGGATGCCAGAGAAGACATCAATCTTCTGAGAAGTTACATTTGAACCAGGTCAGAAGAGGAATCATTCTCTTGGCCATGCTGGGCTAAAGGTTTTCACAAATTCTATTGTGAATGTAGTTGGGAATTAACATCACAACTCATTGAAAATGGTTGCGTGTAACTATACAAGTGAGATGCATCAAAGTTGTATATGGCTCTCATGGTGTTCATTAAGCCACTTTCCACTTACGATTTTGGAGCTTTTATAAAAGGCAAGAACTCTCCAAGTGTTATCAGCTACTGAGAAGGGGTGGGGCACATCTCACAATGACAATCAAAAGTCTGGTGAGAAGGGTAGGCAGAACAGAATGCTCCCTTCCAGAATGTTCCTGGCAGTTTCAGTCCAGTTCCCAAGCTGCATGTTACACTTTTATATAGATTAGCAATGTGGAGGAGGAGGAAGAAGAGAACGGGGGTTGCTGAAATTTACTGAGATCTCTCTAGGTGCCTAACAACATACCAAGATTTTGCTGTTGTTTGCTCAATCTTCCAAATAAACTTAAATATATATATATATATATATATTGTGGCAACATATATATAACACAAAATCAGCCATGTTGACCATTTGTAAGTGTATAATACTGTAGTGTTAATTACATTCACAATGTTGAACCACTGTCACCACCATCCATTACCAAAACATTTCATCACTCCAAAACTCTGCATCCATTAAGCAATAACTTCTCATTTCCCCTCACCTCAGCCCCTGGTAATTTCTATTCTGCTTTCTGTGTGTATGAATTTGCTTTTTTGAGTCAGTTCATATAACTGGAATCATATAATATTTGTCCTTTGGTGTCTGCTTTATTTCACTCTGCACCCAAATAATCTTTTAAGGCAGGTATGTTGATATTTTCATATTACAAAAGAGGAAATAAAGGTACAGTGAGGTCTGATATTTACCCAAGCTCAAATACCTACTTTCTAGAGCCAGATTTCAAGTCTTTCTTATTTCATCTTTAGGTCTGTTTCTCTTAAAACATATAATCCTCTTTTGCTAAACATCCAAGAAAGAGGTCCCAAAAGATAAAATCATGCCTAAGCAACCTTCGTTTTTAACAGAGTCATTCGGTAGTTGGAATACCTTATTTCAAAGGACGGATGATGTGGGGGCTATCGAAGAGGCTAATGATGTGGATGTTTCTATGTCATTGAGTTTCTCAGATTTCCTTAAAACCTTATTTATTCTATGCACAAGAACATTCTTGTGTAAACAGGATCTTCACTTAAATCTAGGCAATTATAAAGGATTAAATTCAACCTATAGCAATATTTATTTTACACAGCTAAATCTTTTATCGGGAGAGTTCAAGCATGGGGCTGATACTTTATCCCACCCATCTTTGTATACTCTACCATTTCCCTGGGCCCTTAATAAATGAATAACTATCTAAAATTCAAAAGCACTTTCTACATCACCAGAGTAGCTAGTCTAAAATTATTTAAAGTGAGACAATACAATTTCATATACTATGAGGTTGCCCTTCTTTGAATTATTTGATCTTAATATAACCAAATGAATGACTGGCTTACCTCCAATTTTCATAGTTTCATACGGACGGGGATGGATAACACTTGGGTACACCTTTGGAAATATATATATTTTTTGTGCTAGGAAAAATAAAGCACAAGAGCTAGTCTCTAACTCCGGTAAAACATATTCCAAAATTGGAAGGGTTAAAGCCATAAGCTCTGAGTTCTGCTGAGAAAAACGAAGGCGCAACAAGTGCATGGCAATGTTTTGTGGACAGAGAGGATCTAAGCACTTGCACCTCTGGTAGTCTGTCTAGGTTGTGTTATTAGCTTGTCTGATCAATACAAAAAACATTTCAAGGAAAAAGTACTTGTTCCCTCATGTTCCTTATGAGACAAATAAAAAGCTTTCTCTCCAAAGATGCTAAAAAGTATCCTGATATTTGCAATGTAATACCCTAGAATTAGATTCAACAGGACATGCTTCTTCATTACTTAACCAAATAGTTCTCCTAATGTCAATCATTGTACAACTGTGGACCAACAGCCACACTTTGTCTCTGACAAAGAGTTTTAGAAGACTTTAAGATACAATGGAATCTCAGAAAATAAAGGTATAAAAGGATACAGCAAATGTTTTCCCCACAGATGAATAATGGATTGCTGTGAATCTATTCTTCCATTTGTTTGAAAATATTTACTCTCAGTATGAGATCTATGTTGTTTCTGTGCCAATGAATCAATATATATTGCTACTAGGAGAAGTGCCACATTTGTGTTTTTACTCACATCACAGTACAGTTGGCAGTAAAAGACCAAGAACAGAATTTCATTTATATGATCATATTTGATCTTGATGAAAACTCTTGGGAAACATAATATTATCTTTTCCTTTATGCTTTATTTCTGCATACATTTAATAAATACTTTTGGCGTGACAGGGACTAGCCTAAATGCTATTGAGGATAAAAAGATAACAAGACATGGTCGATGTCTGTAAAGCGCTCCTAGCCCATATAGAGATACTCTAGCAAAGAGAAACTCCTAAGGTAAGGTAGTGTTACGAGGTGCACCAGATGGTCAAGAAACATATTCTCTACTTTATACATAACAGGTTCAATGATTCTAAAGCATTCCCCAAGCTCCTGCAACTATTTGTTAGAATAGCTATCACTTCTGACCAAGCCTGCAGTCTCCAAATTTTGCATTCTTTGCACAACACTATTTTGCCAGTGTATCTGAAAATAACTGACATTTTAAAAAGAACTATTTCAGAGCAAATTATGATATTTTTATTAGATTGGAATTAGCACATGAACCTTTGCTGGGTCTCACTGGTGATGAACAATTGAAGCCATATGACCTGAACAATGTTGATAATAAGTAGAGGATACTTATTACATAAGAGCAAACCCTCCAGAGCTTGACAGCCTGTATCCATTCTCCCAGCTCCGCCACTTATCAAATAGTAAGTGCCAAATAAATGCTCTGAGCAAATGATTTAACTTCTCTATGCCTCAGTTTCCTCATTTGTGAAATAAGGCCAAAATAAATATCCATTCCATAAGTTTTTGTGAAAATTAAATTTTTGCTTAGAATATTTCCTGGCACATAATTAAGAGATGGCTGCAATTATGATTATTTGCTACTTCTATTCATTAAACCAGTACCCATCACTGAAAACCTCAAATAAATTTTTATGATGAGTTCAATGTGGCAAACGTTTTTGATGTACATACTTATCTAAATCTCAGATATACATTTTTGCCAATTTTCTAAGCAAATTTTTGAAAATGGCCTCATCTCAACACAGAGATTTTAACTGAGAAGATACAGGAATATCATCATGAAAGAATATTTGTATTCCTTGGATTAGCCATGAGAGAACTATGCCAAAAAACAAAATAAAACAAAACAAAAAACAGAAATAAAGGCAGCCCAAGGAACCAGGATTCTTAATTTTTGCCAAATAATGTAATTACACAAGAATTTGTGGTATTTAAATGTTACTTAAGCATTAGATTAATCCTAATCCTTGATTAATCTTGTGCAGAATCTTTTTTTTTGATGGTGGCTTTATGAAGACTCATTGAATCAATATTTTAGGACTAGAAAAGAAGGCACACCAATCCTTTTAGAGGTCATTTCTAAAGGGCAGGTATATTCCAGCTTCCCTCACAAGCTAATTTTGAGACTATAATGGATAAATTTGTCCAAACCATAAAAATTTATCCATTCTGATTATTGTGGTGATGATTATACAACTTTCTACATTTACTAAAAATCATTGAATTTTATACTTAAAATGAGCAAATTTTATGACAAGCAGGTTAGAACTTCATAGAGTTGCTTTGAAAATGCACTTTTCTTACAGTAGGTATTTTTTGTATAGATGATACATAGTCAGTCCTCTAAATGATTATTTTTGGGGTGAAAGAGTTCATGGACCTCATTCTGTTGTCTTAATCCAAGAGAAATATCCATGACAACTAAGAAAAGTATATTTAAAATGTGAATTGTTTGAAGACATTGAAATCCCTTTACCTTCCTCAAAGTAGATCAGGGCTTTAAACATGTACAGATGTGAAAATGATCTGGGGAAATTTATACACAAACAGATTAAAGATTCTTTCATATCATCACTGACACCTGCAAGGTTTAATTAAGCTGAAAGTCACCAACTTCTGCTCAAAATGCTGACTGGTGACCTATTAATCAGTTGCTTTTCTCATTGATTAGCAACTTATGCAATACCCTGTTATAAAAGCTGTACTGCTTGCCTTGTTTCTGAGCTTAATTAATATGATATAGAATATTTAACAATTGTGTCTTTGTTTAATTTATGAAGCAAAAGCAGAGAATTTTATTGCTAATCCAAAACAGTGATGTGCAAAAACAAAATTTCAAAACAAGCCATAAGCAAAACTTTCTTTGCCTTTTAGAGAAACTTTGCTGAAATGAGCCATCACTGCTTGTCATGATGAGCTATCAATTAATTTCTCAGCAATCGAGTTGTCAACAAATTTTCAAGACAAATGTTTCAATAAATAAGTACCCATCACTTTTCAGATAACCAAATTATACTTTAGAATGCTCTGTGGAATTAATTAAAATAATTGTGTGGGCACTGCTCTTTTTTTTTTTTTTTTTTTTTAATGTGCAGATGACTCCCAAATCTTTATCTCCAGACCCACTCTCTCCCTGGAATTCCAGGCTTATGTATAAACTGCTTACTCGACATCTCTACAAGGGTGTGTAATAGGCATCTCTAACTTAATAGGGCCAAAACAGAATTCTTAATTCTGCCTGGCTCCTCTCCCCAACAGATCCATTTCCTACCTAAATCAGAAAACAATTCCTCCATCCACTCTGTAGCGGAAACCAAAAATCCAGAAGTCATCCTCTCTCTTATTTCCTCACTCCCCACATCGTATTTTCAAAAATATCCCTAATCTGTACATTTTCTGTTCATTTGTTTTCATCTTTACTACCACCACCTTGATGTTAACTACCCACCACTACCTGTCATCTGGACAAGAGCCTCCTAACTATACTTATTGCTTCTTGGCTTGCTTCCCCACAGTACTGCATCCACCCCTCACCTAGTGTCTTTTCATGTCATTCTTTAACATACAGTCCAAAGACTTTCCACTTTGTTTAGAACAAATGCCAACTCCTTCACTTTGGATTACAAAATCCCACATGAGATGGCCTCTGTATATGTCTCTGACTTCATCTTCCTCTCTCCCTTAGGCTGGCTGCATTTCAAACTCATTCGCACCAGAGGTTTTTTGCACTAGCTATCCTCAGCTCTTAGGATTCTCTTTCCCGGAGTTTAACCTGGTTGGCTTCTTCAGATCATTTAGATTTCAGTTTAAATGCCACGTTCTCAGAGAGGACTTCCCTAGCTTAATCCCAAAGCCCACGTGCCGGCTATCACATCAACTGCTGACGTCCAAAGCATTTTCTACGATCTCACGTTTTATTGTTGTCGTTGACTTGTTTGTTATTTCCGTTCTTTCCATAATAGAATGGAAGCTCTGTGAGAACAGGTACCTTATCTGCCCTATCCAGTGCTCTATCTGCAATACTTCGAGGAGTGGTGGGCAGAGAGTAGGTACTCAGTATTTGTTGTTTGGGTGCCTGGATGTCTGGATAGTACTGGTGAGATTTATTAAACCCCAGTTTTCTTTTAAAAAGCAAGTAAATATTTAAGTTGTTATGGATCAAATTTTTATGACAGCAAACAGGTTCTCAACTCATTCCTAAAAACACCACCACTAGGTTAAGTGGTAAACTTAAGGCAAATATTAATACTGCAGTTGAGCCAAATCTTACACAGGGATTATATTCTAACATCAATCCATAAGGCAAAAATCTGAGAGACAAAATTACTCCTCAAAATGCTCTTGTATCTCCCATAAAGTATAACACATAAATTTTAAAGTAATATGAATGTATAAATGTCAAATGTCCATAGTGCTCTGCAGTATATTAAAGAAGAAATATATTGCAGAAACTAGCTGCTTACCTAAGCACTATTCTTTCCCTTTATGTTTTTCTTTTTTTTTTTTTTTTATTTATTCATTTATCCCCCCTTGCTGCTTGTGCTCGCTGGGTCAGCTAACCACGCCGTGCCGGCGGGCTTGCCTTCACCAGGAGGCCCGGGGAACCGAACCCGGGGCCTCCCATATGGTAAACGGGAGCCCTACTGATTGAGCCACAGCCGCTTCCCCCTTTATGTTTTTCTAACAGCATCCAATGTTTTCCCCTGCTTGGCAACGTACATCAGGGAAGCTGAGCCCAACCTCAGCCCCATGGCTGAATTACGGTTGCTCTACACACATCACTACGGTGCCATTTTCCTTGCTAGGGATCGGTTTGGGTATGTGACGAAATTCTGATCAAGAAGAAGTGAGGGGGAAGCGGCTGTGGCTCAGTCAGTGGGGCTCCCGTTTACCATATGGGAGGCCCCGGGTTCGGTTCCCGGGGCCTCCTGGTGAGGGCAGGCCCGCCCCCGCGGCGTGGTTAGCTGACCCAGCGAGCACAAGCAGCAAGGGGGGGGATAAATGAATAAATAAATAAAATCTTTAAAAAAAAAAAAAAAAAGAAGTGAGGGAAAAAGACTGGGGGAGCTTTGGGGAAAAGGTATCATTAGTAATAAAAAGATATTTGGGAAGAAATAGGAATTTTTCCACTGAACCTGGTTGTATTTCCATGTGAGCCTAGAACTATGGCAGCCATTGTAAGGCAAATTAAGTTGTCATCCTCAGAATGAAACAGAGCAAGTTAATGGGAAAATAAAAAAGTCTTAGGTTATTGATGACACAATTGTACCACTGATCGGCAGTAAAATCCTTCTGTTATGATATGCAAAATATTCTTCTACAATATTGAGCCTTTAAACATAATGCTCATACTCAGTAACATAAGATGCTCCTTCTAATCACTCATGAAATGAATGGGATCTACTTAACCACCATCTGATTCACTTCTATCTCAAGTTTACTTGAGCTAGCACTCTTTGGGTGAAATAGCGGGAAACATGCTAGCATATTTAAATGATTTCTCTTCAGCCCCTTTCTTTTTATTTTAAATTTGTATAGTTGAATTTGACTAAAGTAAATGCCTATATGTTGGCATGCTACTCTATTTTTATCTGTAATAAAGATATCATAAACTACACACTGATTTCTTTAAAGAGTAAGAAATGAGACATGTATCTTTTATCTAAATTACACTACCTGGCTGAAAGCAATCTCTCCCTCTTTGAATTCCCATAACAATAATAATGTTTTCTACCTTGTAAATCTTGTAATAACATATGCCTTATCTCTACTTCAAAACTGTTACAAAAGCATGCTATTAGAAAGTCGGAAAACTGTAAATGTTGGAAGCATAGAGAGATTGAGAAGTGATAATAATAAACAACAAACAAACAAAACTTATTATTGGAATAATTAAAGTGCTCTGGGAGTGCTTGGGGTAATGAATGAACAAACGTGATTACACAGAATACTGCTGATTGTACTCTTTGGATGGATTTATGCTTTCTTAATATGTATCAATAAAATTGAAAAAAATGCTTAAGTAAAAAAAAATATAAAAGTACAAAATAAATTAGAGAGATGGAAATTAAACAGCAGCTATGTATGGCAGGGGAAGCATAAAGAGATTGAGAGGTGACTATTAAGGGGTACAGTTTTTTGTTTCTCTGTTTTTTTGTGTGTGTTTATTGTTACTATTAATATTGGAATAATGAAAATACTCTAATAATGATTGAATTTATGAATGCACAACTATGTGATTATACCAAATACCATTGATTGTACACTTTGGAGAGACTGTATGCTTTATTAATATGTATCAATAAAACGGATTAAAATAAAAACTAAAAAACTAAAAAACAGTAAATGAAAGCATAAAATATTCTATACATATATGAACGTTTTGACAATCAATGCATATGATTTAAACTATTCATTAAGTAAATCATAAATCTGGGGGTCTTTTTTTTTTTTTTTTTTACCGGGAGGTCCCGGGTATCGAACCCGGGTCCCTCCATATGGGAGACGGACGCCCAACCATTTGAGCCACATCCGTCCCCCAAATCTGGGGGTCTTAATAGCAATGTCTAACTGTTGATTTTTGGAAAACAATTAAAATCAATAATATATTTTTAAAAAACTGTTGCAAAAGCAATTGTGCTCCCATTCTTAAATATATATATATTTATATGAAATCAGTTACATTAAGTTGAATAGATTTCTATGAAAGCATTTTTAGCCATTAAAGTGTTACCACCTAGCACATTTAATGAGCATCTTCAGGGAAGGAGATTTATAATACACCATCCCCTATGTAGCCTAAATAAAACTGGGCCACCTAGTAGGCTATCTTGTCATAGGTATGGTGCGCTTAAAAGAAATACTTTTCTGACATAAAAAATCAACAACATAATTTAAATTTTTACTGCCATCTATATCAGATATGCCATAGGAGCAATCCATTACACGAGAATAAAAGCACTTCAGCCAGTTGCTTCCCCAAACTTAATTCCCCAATTCATCAACAGCTACTTAAAAATGTGTTTTTCTCACCTTCTGTTCTCTGTCCCATCCCTCCCTCCTCAAGTACCTTCCTGTCTTTTAAAATATAAATCATTTTAACCTTTCCAGACTCTCTAGTGACCCCGTTAATTGTGTATTAACAACAAATTCCAAGCCAGGTAGGCACCAGGTAGCCCAGGGATGAAGAGAAAGAGAGGAAGTTTGTAAAAAGTGTCAACATCACATTTCTATTTAGAGTGTACAAGGGAAATTTCAACAAGCAACTTACCCAAGGTCATACACCTAGTTACCTTTATAGCTAAATTTTGATTCACTTTATTACAATCGCATCAATAGATACAGAGAAACTCTTTTGAACTATGGGACTGCAATAGCCTATAGGGTGTGGAAAATAATAGAATGCAACTTGGTTTCTCTAAAGGTGGGTTCTCCTGCTGTAGTTGCAGGGTCTTCTCACTACTGGAGATGGGTGGAATCAGGACCTTCCTTGCCTCCTAGAGTAGCACCACTTTCTTGCAAGAGCAAACGCCTGTGGCTGCTGGGATCTTGCCTATTCTCCTGACACTTGGGCTGGGTGGGGGGCGGGGGGTGGGCACGGCTGCTCTCACCGGCTGATCGCCAGCATCAGTCTTTACCTCTGTCCCAGGACCATCACCATCCTCACAGGAGTCTTGTGGTGGAGGGATTTTTAGCAATTCCCTTGCTTTGTTTCAGGCGCTGAGAGGACTTTTGTCCCCTAAGCCTTATGCCTGCATGAATTGAAGGGCTACGGCACAGCAGCTGCTATATGATTTTTAATTAGAGTCGCAGTGTAATAGAGGTTAAAAGTATAAGGTCTGTCATTTTCAGTTTATTTGGCCTTTTCTACACATCTCTAACCTCTGCTTCCAACACCTATATAACTCTAAAAGGGTTATCCTGTGGTTAAATGAGATAATACAGATAAATAACATTACAATGAAAGTATTATTATATTATGAGATTTAAATGGAACTCTATTTGGAGAAAAAAGAGAAAATTATTCACTTATCTTCATACAATCAAGTTAAACTGAAGCACCCATTTCAGGTCAACTAACTCCTGCATCATATAACTGAAAAAGCATTTTCCTCAAGTTTTTAATGGAACAATATATCAATTTCTTTCTGGCAATGGAAACCACCACCATATTCTCACACAATGCACTCTCCTATTCATAATGGTTGATTCTCCACTTGGCTGCATATTTATGATTTTTAAACATTCTAGTATCAGTTTTTATGAGATATTTATTGTTTCCCAGAAAATCAAACCAATAAAAAAAGCAAACAAATGAAAAGAAAACAAAGCATTTTAATGTTCTCTCCATCTAAGATTTGCTGTTACATCAAGGATTTGTACATTTATATAGTACAATCCACCCCCATAACTTCAAGATTGTGCAAAGCATAAGATTTTACTAGATGGCAAGTTGTCATGAGTTTCCACAAGGGCTGAAACATGACTCAGTGGAAATACTTATCAAAAAAGGTGAGGATAGCAAACAGACACACACACACACACACACAGCCAAAGAGAGATGTTAGAACTGATTAAGTGAATCATCTTGGAAGGCTACAGACCTTGTTTATCATGTATGGCAGCAGCAATTTAAAAACAGTCACAGGTTTCTAAAGACTTAGAAAAAAATGCCTTCAGGATAGCAACACAAGGAATAAAATTATCTCAATCTCATCCAAACAAAGACTAACCTATTAGAGATGCTCCTTAACACATTTTTTTCTTTGATAAGAGAAAATCAGAATTCTAAAAATGGAAGTGAGAATTCAGAAATTTCCCCGCACTATCGGTCAATATGCAAAAAGAGGTACATCAATTATCCAAAGGTCCAGTGGATCAAAATGATCACCTCTCCATTTGGAAATAGAACCTAGATAGGAAGTAGAGGAGTAAATCCAGACTATTCTTATGAGAAATATTCAAAATTCTCAAATACATATAAAAATCCTGGGAGAAGAAAATTTTAGAAAGATTCCTCTTTCTTGTCATTTCCTTTTACAATCTACTGTGGAATTATTTCAAACCAATATTTATTAATTTACCTCGACAATCTTGTATATTATGTGGCAGACAATGTTCTAAGTGGGTAAAGCAGTGTACAAAATAAAATGACTTTTTCCTTGAAGTGAACATTCCATGGAAGAAATCGGACAATAAACAAATAAATGTATAGTATACCAGATTCTAGTAAATATTATGGAGAAAAATTAAGTAGGGGTGGGTAAAAATAGCTCAGAGGAGTATATTCTGAAAAAAAAAATTGGTTTTCTATATTTGCTTGTAATCCAGATGTTTTATTTCAGCCACTAGATAACATAGTACCTACCATTGTCCTGGCAATGTGCTAAGACTAAGGATAGAGAAATCAGTAAGACATGTCCACACTTCAAAAGGGACAAAAATAAAGAAATCTTTTTGTTCTGGTGAACATTTTTGAGATTAAGGTAAAAATAAAGTTCTGCTAATATGATATCACTGATGATATCTGTTTAATGAAACAGAAGTTATACCACATATAAATCTAAAAATTAGGTAAAAAATACCACTTTACTGAGCCAGAAAGATTTACAAAACATAAAATAGAAGATTTTTAAAAAGGGAAAATAGAAAATTTTTCAGTAATGGATCCTAGAAATATGGTTTACAGCACTTAATTTTTCAAGTCCCACAAATATATATTCTTTAGAGAAGTACAAAGCGAAGAAACAAAAAATCATTTGTAATCCATAATTTTTTATTAATTTACTTAAAAATAAGTTAGAGAGCTACCCTATTGTATACACTGCTTTGAGAACTACTCATATTTTATACATATACATAGATGTTCTATTATTTGGACTCCTGTATCATTCTTGTTGGCACAAGAAGCATACCTATTCATTCTCTGAAAAAGTCTAGTAGAAAAATCAGCGTTTTCATAGTGTGACTCAGTGTGACTTTGTTTAAATATTAGGGGATTTCTTAAATTTCTGTTTTTTAATATCTTAACTTTGAGAGGTGCTGAGAGGAGAACAAGGCCAGACTGTTTATTGACTAGACGCATCACCAGACAACGTTCATCTCTAGAGAGACTACTTGCCCTGTGAAATCTCCCAATGGTGGAATAATGGGAGAATCAGGAAGTTTAGTGCCATAACTTCCTTTTCTATCCATTGCACTCAAACAAATGGACCTTTTAAAAAAGAGCCTCAAAATAACGGTGCTCAGTTCAAATGGTTCGTGTGAGTAGGCTTAGGTAACTTGAATGATGGTTTTTCTCTGCCTGGAATTTTTCCAGCCCACTCAGAGGACAAATGTTCATCTAATGATGACTTCAAAATGTATACTTATCTAATGTGGTCATTAAGTTGGCTGAAACATATAAAACTCACTACAGTTAAGCTATTTCAGTCACTTGTTTAGATCATATCTTAATATTCTGTTATTTTATAGAAGAGACAATTTAACATTAAAAGAGAGCCATCACTGCCAGGCCCCATAAGCCACTCAGCAAGATGATGACGTAACAGGAGAGTGACACAAGGGAGAGCCAAGATGAGATGCACCGAAAAACCAGGAACTAAGGTGGCGCAGGCGGTAGGACACCTCTCTCCCACACCGGAGATTCCGAGGATCGAATCCCAGTGAAGGCAGGAGGAGAAGAGAGGGCAGGAAACAGACACAGAGAGTTGCCCAGCGAATGGACACAGAAACAGCAAAAATTGGGGGGGGAGGGGTAAAAGTGGATAAAAGTAAATAAGTAAATAAATAAATCCTTAAAAAAAATATATACAGGAGGATGATACGTACTATAGTTGGTAGTAATACTTTGACGATGCTCTTTCATGATTTGTTAACAAATGTTTCACAACAATGCAGGATGTTTGTGGGGGCGTGATGTGTGGGTGCCCTGTATGATGTTATGCATGTTTGTTTTGTAAGATCACGATGTTTACTGAACACTTACAGTTTATGTATGTTCATGTATGAATGATATACTTCAATAAATTGTTAAAAAAAAAAAAAAAAGGAAAAAAAGAGAGCCATCAGGGGAAGTGGATGTGGCTCAAGCCATTAGGTTCTTGCCTACCACATGGGAAGTCCCGGGTTCGGTTTCCAGTGCCTCCAGGAGAAGGCAAGCTGACAGGACTGGCAGGCATGGTGGGCTGATGGAGCAAGATGATGCAATAAAGAGACAAAGAGGAAAGGCAATGAGAGAGGCAACAGACCAGGGAGCTGAGGTGGCTCAAGTGATTGAGTGCCTCTCTCCCACAAGGAAGGTCCCAGGTTCGGTTCTCTGTGCCTCCTGAAGAGAAGATGAGCACACAGTAAATGGACACAGAGAGAAGACAGTGACCTCAAACAAGGGGCGGCGGGCGGTGGGGGGCTGGGGGGGTGGGCGGGAAGAATAAATAAATTTAAAAAATCTTAAAAGAAAAAAGTGAGCCATCACATCTTAAATGATGTGATTCACTAGAAGAAAGATCCTACTATGTGTTTAGATGACATGAAGTACACACACACACACACACGTGATCAAAATATGACTTGTATTTTTACCCACAATAAAAAATAAATTAATTAAAAATCAATCAATCAATCAATCAATCAATAAATAAATAAATAAAGAGAGAGAAGGAGAAAATTGGAGTCCTGATGTCTGGGTGGCTTTTATAATAATTATGTATTGTATATTGTGAGATTCATGTGAATTTTTCAGAAACGTCAACAATAACATTTACTCCTCAGCCAACATGAGAATAAAACCTTGAATACATTAAAAAAAAAAAATGACTTGTGGGAAAAATAATTGTAAAAAGATTTGTAATTATTTATTATTTAACTCTTTCCATTATTAAATATTTCTATTACTCAGAAAAGTTAAATTAATGATACCGACATACTCAATTTTATCATCTGTTAAAGCCAGATTTAACAGATGATAAAATTGTACAGATTAGCATAAGATATCTCTTTTTTTAAAATAGCATTTAAAAATGATAGATATGGTTAAGTCCTCCCCCCATCCTATCTACTTTTATTACCAGTTTTCTGAAATTTGTATCATTACGTGTTTTTATACTTTTATTAGCCTTCTATTTATATACATATGTATACACATATTATTTAGTTTTTCTAAAATGTACATAAATAGTATTGCATTTATATATATATATATATATATATATATATATATCCTTCTGAGACTTTCTATTTTCACGCAACATGACACTTTTAAAGTTATTCTCATTGATGCATGCATTCTGTTACATGAACAGAGAGACTATTTATTTATCCCCCTACTAATGGACAGTTAGGTTGCTTCTATTTCTTTGCTCTTATAGTTAGTGATTTGGCGAACATCTTCGCATATGTTCTCTTGTGCACACATACATCTATATACGGTAATATATATAGGGTAATACTTACTGAATTGTAGGCATGCATATCTTCAACTTCAAAGGAATGTTCAAATTGCTCTACAATATGACTAACAATTTATACTCTGGTTTTCACTCATGTAACAGTTTCTAGCAAAAACAGCGATAGTTTGAACCAGATGGATAAAGAAAAAGGCCTTGGACAAATGACAGTCACAAAGCCCTTGAAATTTACTCAGCAAGAGAGGCATCAGTGCCATAGGTGAGGAATGGGTTAAGGATGTAGAAACTTAAAATTTAAAAGCTAGTGATGGCAGACTGTGGGACGGCTCAGAGAAGTGAAACACAAGGAAGTCACAGTTGGGAGCCAAAGAAAAGACAGTAGAGCTAGCATCTATGAAACCAAAGGGTGTAAGGATTTGAAGAGTCTGAGGTCAGCACTTTTAATGTACAGACCCCAAAATCAATGCTTTTGAGCACTGATGAGGCAAAGAACAGTTCCAGCTATTATGCCCTACCATCCATTTAAATGGTAAGTGTGTATAAAACATTCAGAAAAACTTTCACTTAAATGGAACCACCAATCTCTTCACAACAGATGTCTTCTCTTCACTCAGGCCTTAGTCCTCTAGGCCTTGCCTGATTAACCTATGTTTTTGTTTCCAAAGACAAATATCATGAAATGAGTCAGGTTAAATAGGGAATGTATTCACTCATCACTTTGAGGTCGGGAAAATGTCCAAATCAAGGCATCATCAAGGAGACGCTTTCTTCCCAAAGAGTCTCCCCTGTCACATGGCAAGGCACACAGTGGCATCTGCCAGTCTATCCCTTCTCTTCTGAGTTTTGTTGATTTCAGCTTCTTGTTTCTGCGGCTTTCTCTTCCTCAGTCTGATTCTCTTATAAAGCATTCCTGTAACAGGATTAAAACCCACGCTGATTGAGGTGGGCCACACCTTAACTAAAACTATGCAGTAGCCTCATCAAAAGGTCAGACTACAAAATGGGTTTACATTCACAGGAATGGATCAGAGTTAATAACATATTTTTCTGGGGTACATAAAGCACCAAACCACCAACCCCTATTTAAAGTAGTCAGTCACTCATATCACCATGCTTTAATTTTCTTAATGGCACTAACTGGAGTCTGCTTCTTATTTACAATGTTTCTGATTCATTTATTGTTAGCCTCCCTTGACTAGAGTTAAACTCCATGAAAATAGGGACTTAATTCAACTTCTATTACCCAACAGTGCTAGCACCTGACACATTATCAATTAGTTTCTGTGGCCCAAATGAATGGCATCTGTATCATAGTAATTAATTGGTATACTCACATCTCCCATCCAATCCATTAGCAAGTTCTGATGATCCAGAATCCAACCTTTTTCCCAACCTCCACTACCACCACTCTGGTCCACATCATTATTGCTTGCATGGATTACTACAACAGCGGCCTAACTGTACTCCACCACTGCTGCTCACAGAGAAGCCAGAGAAAACATTAATCACATCATGGCACCCCTATGCTTAAACCTCCTGTAATGCTACCCTGCTTACCCAGAATGAAGTCTGAAATCCTTACCTTGCCTACAAGGCCCTACACGACCTGGTACCCTTCTACCCCTCTGATCATTTCTCCCATGTCCTACTACTGTCCCATTCCCTACATTCCTGTAGGGCTCCTGTTTCTCAAATGTGCCTACCAGAAACCTGCCTTGGGGCTCTGCCACTGTTCTTCCATCTTCTCGAGTCTTCTGATTTTATATTTGTATATTTAGTTCCTCCTTTCCTTCAGATGTCTGTTCACATTTAGTCTTATTAGAAATTTCCTGCAAAAAACCTACTCTGCTTTATTCCCCGAGGTTCTTAGCACTTTTCACCACCGGAAATATTACATAGTTATTTGTCTCTTTGCTTATTGTCAATTCTATTAGAATGTGAATTCCAAGAAATCAGGGATTTTGCCTGTTTTTGCTCTGTTGTGTCTCTGATGCCTAGCCAGTGCCTGACACACAGAAGGAGCTCAAAAAAATATTTGTAAAATGAATGAAAGAAATGTCTTTACTCTCTTGTTCAAGATACACAAGAGTTTAGGAAATATTTGTTAAACTAAACTGAATACCATCCTTTATGCTTATGTAACCACACCTTCCCCTGCCGGCCCCACCAAGTCTCATTTAGTCCACAGAGCACAGTGGAAAGGGGTCAACTTGGGGAAGTTTTCCATATATAGGGAGCCATTAGTGATTTCTTACTGGGCTTATGGTGGGATTCTACTCTCCTTTCCCTGTAATCATGTGACTTGCTCTGGCAGATGAAGTATAGCAGAAAGTTATATGTCGCTTCTAGGTAGAAATGTATGAGCCTGTACAATTTGCCACATTCTCTTCCCACTATTGATGGTGTTTGAAGCATATCCTACAAGAAAGCCTACATCAGCTCAAGTTCCTGAATGACCCATGAGCAGAAGCCCCCTGATACCTTAGAAGATTAGTTTTGTGTCACTGAAATTTTTGAGCTGTTTTTATTGTCACCCAAGCAAGACTATGTTGCATGTCATGGCTGTATCCTGACAGATACACATAAGATATTATATATAACTGCCGGAACACAACTCCAAGACTCATTTCGACCAAGCTGCCCCATGGCAGAATAGACAGAGCTTTATGAAAGAAGGAATATGTAAGCCCATAATGGCTGTTTTCATTTGGTTGGAGCTTTCATATGCATCTCATTTAGTTTTCAAGGATAGGAAATAAGAAAAAAATAAACCATATGACATGAAATATAAGTCATTAATCAAAACTTTCTGATTTTGATATTTAGAAATTACCATCTCTTCTACATTCTTTCTGTTTACCTAACCCATTTCATTCAGGCACTTAAGTCAGCAGAGCACCAGAATTATTTTCCATAGGATTTTATATCTGCAAAGATTTGATTATCTGTTTCTCTCACCACAGAAAATCTCTATAAATCGGCAATTGCATAATATTACAAGTCTGACAATTTCTAATGACATTCTCCTACTACGAGATTCTAAACTACTTTCTCAATCAAAAAATAGACTTTCATTTTGTATATTTTCAATATTAAGGAATACACTTTTCAATTTTCATTCGTCTTCTACATTTGGCATATGGGAAAAAATCAGTTTCTATTATCTCAAAGTCGCATTCCCTAATCACTTACAGTAGCAACAAGTGTGTTCCATCCTAAATGAAAAAGCAAAATACCTTGAAAATTATTATTTGGCAGAGAATTGAGAGACACTGAAAAGCTGGAAAGGACTCAAGAACTATAAAATACACCAAATTATAGTTAAGTAAGGGAAGAAAATAAAATCCTGCATATTCATATTCCTTAAGCCACCTCAATCACCCTACAAGTTGAACTTTTAAACTTTCATTTAGATGCCTTAGTATAATAGAAAACATTTCTATATGTGCTCACTGAAACCTAATTTATACAAACTTTGTTCTTTCCCTAAGCCAAGACTTAGGACAGCATATTCAGTGGGCAAATACAGTGCTTGGTAAAAGGTAACTAGTACTTCATTCTTTTTTGCTGCTTCAGGTATTAACATATAATACATGCAATCATTGGGTTATCTCTGCTAGCTATTAAAATGAATTGCATAAACTAAAATAGGGATAGGTAGAAGCCCAAAATAAAGGTTCTGAATTTTTATCACTTAAGGAGCAGATCACTAAACCTCTAGGAAAGATATTCTGGACTCTTGGTAATAACTCAGGCCTCAGGCAACGTTGAACCTCATCCAATTCATGCTCAATGCTTCCTTCGCCATTTAATTCCCTCAGGAACTTGATTTCTGCTAGAGAATTGATAAAAATACACTCTCTAATGCAATAATGAATAATGCTGATGTAATTTCCTCCAAGGGATGATTTTCCTTGACTGTTTAGCTGGGAATTCTCTGGCACAACAAATTTTTAACCAAAAGGAGTCTGATGAATACTACAAATCTTTCTACAAAAAGGGCCATGATACAGAAAGTGATGCAGGCAAAGCTATGAGGCTGTCTTGAGGTCTTCTAAAATTTTACAGTAATACCACATCTACATATTGGAATAGTTATCCACCAGGAGCATCCAGGAGAAGCACAGCCATTTTCAAAATCATTTTTATAGTTCCAAACAGTTTTGTGTTTAAACACACCAAAAGGATGGAGGAAAGGGCATGAGGATAAAGCTTCCAAAAATTGGGGCATTTTGAAAAATGAATTCCCAAGGACTGGAGGTAGAGGCACAGCAAGGTGGTTAATTGCTCAGATTCTGGTTTCAGAGAGACTGGTTTTGAATTCTTTCTCCCCCATTCACTAGCTGCATGACCTTGAGCAATGACTTAATCTCTATCAGCCTCAGTTTCTTCATATGTAAAACTGGGCTAGAATGGAATGATTAAGGAAAATCACCAGACAATGCTAAACATCAAGGAAGATTTTATTCAAGGGCTATTGCTTTAGGAGAAGGAGAACTCAGAACCAGTCTAGAACTCACCATCAGGGAGTGGCTTAGCCAAACCTCCAACCCTAAGCTCCATCAACCCTACATGTGGATACCACCTGATCTCTGAAAGGCACAATGGATATATCTCCAGTCTTATGTAAGGTGTGAGTGAAGGTATTTTTAGGAAATGTTATTTTCATTGATCTTTAATCTACACACCACATAAAAACAATGTACTTAAAAATAGAAATGCAGCTTCAAGGCAAGCCCTTTAGTCCACCTTAAAACTCTAAGCTCTGTGTATCTAGAATTTCTGGAGCCAACACTAATGAACCCATTTTGAAGATGAAATGGGATGTCGCATGCAAAACACATAGCATTATGTGGGTACATAGCAATCACTCACGAAACACTAGTTACTAGTATTAATGACATCTTCTGTTGTAAAGTCGTAAGTCTGTTTTCCTTAGATTAGAAATGAGTTCAAGGAAATTTTAAAGAAATAAAAGCAGGCTTCTAGTCCCATTTGAAAATGCCCTTTAAATAGGAAAAGTTGATATCATTTCTAACAGCTTGAGGAAATTTGTTCAAGTTACAAAACCAAACTAGTGGATCTTTATGCCCCTATTCATGTATATATATGTAGGGAAAACATTTGTACAAATGTCATGGCTCTGCATGCACAAATACATCAACTAATTGAACTGATTTGCAGGGCCTTAGGTGCTGGCAGCTATTTATATTTATTTGCCTTTAGTGCCCAACTACACTGAATTTCTATTAAAGCTACATAGATTTCCTTATATTTTTGAATTTGGAATAAAAGTGATACAGACGTAAAACCAAGAAAGGCATGCTGGCTTCACTGGAGACCAAATACCATATTTAAAATATATGCATGCGCGTAAATTCAATTTTAAAGAGAAGGATAAAAGATTAAAACGGGTACCTAAAAGTTCTAATCCTGGGTGATTAGAATGCTGAGAAGCAAAGAAAGACTGCTTTGATTTTGGTCTCTTTCCTCTCTAAAGCATTTCTCCCTTAAAGAAGCCAGAAGACTCCCTGTATAATAACAGTAGGATGATTCCGAGGATGCAGTTGTGCTCCAATACCACTGCAGTTTATGGACTGTGGAACCACTCAAACCTCCTAACACTGCCAATTTGGCTCAGTGATAGGACTAACAAGGTTGTTCGGCGACACAGCAGGTAAAAATTAAAATCGGAGGAGCAATCATGTTTGATACTGGGAGTCACTAAAGGGAGCCGGAAGAGAGGCAATAAGATGCTGCCAGGCTTGAAGCACCTGCTGAATTCAGAGTATGTTGCAACCTCAAAATAGCCCGCTAAAGGAAGGCCGTAAAAGAGAATTACAAAAATCAATACTTGAGGCAACCATAGCATGAATAAAAATTTCAGTAGCTGTCTGGTTGGAAACTGATGGATGTAAAAAAAGTTCATCAGGTAGGGGAAGAAGAGAAGAAAAGCTGACAAATTGTAATGCCTCCCTCCTCCCATCTGTATGTCATTCAAGTGTGTTTACTGTCCAGAAGTACTTTCTTATACCTTAAATTCACAGGATTAGATGGGAGCAAATGTAGGTTGTTTTAAGGGATTGTGAACACTACCGAGTGATTTTCCAACCTCTCAGGCCTGAAAAAGTCCAGTTTTCTCATTCATGGCCCTTTGATATTATGTGCATCTTTACCTGGGGGTGGGGGTTGGGGGGTGGGGTTATAGTGGGTTGAATAGTGTTCCCAAGTGTTCATGTCCACCCAGAACCTCAGAATGTAACTTTATTTGGAAACAGTCACCGTAGATGTAATCAAAGGTCTCAAGATGAGCTCATCCTGGACTTAGGGTGGAACCTTAATTCAGTGACTGGTGTCCTTATAAGAAAAGAGATATAGAGAGACACACAAGGGAAGGCCGTGTGTAGATGGAGGCAGAGACTGGAGTTCTGCTGCCATGAGCCAAAGAACGCCAAGAGCCACTCAGACTGAAAGGGCCAAGGAAGGATCCTCTCCTAGAGCCTGCAGGGCGGGCCCTGCCAACACCTTGATTTCAAACTTCTACCTCCAGAACTGTGAGGGTATCAGTTTCTGTTCTTTTAAGCCACCAGTTTTGTGGTAATTTGTTAAGGCAGCCTTAGGAAACAAACACAGGGATGGTTGTCTTGGCTCTTTCATAGAGGGACGGTACCACTTTCAGACACTGTCCTTTACGTCTTCAGGCTGTTGATTCTTTCTGTGGCACCTTCGTGAGGGCACAGCTCGGGTGCAGTCACCAGATGCACCATGTTGCCAGAGTGCTGTGCTGAAAATTAACAAAATGATAAAGTACGAGCCCTATGTCAGGACCAGAAACTCCTTGCCATTTTCATAAACATTAAAGGTTTCTCATCAAAATATAAGGTGATCCCTGCTAAAGACTCTGTAAAGCTCATAAAACTCATACAAAGTGTTAATGTAGAACGTAGAAGGCACATTACAAATTCAGAAGAAGCATTATCCTTTCCTTTGCAACCCAATGTTGTGGCCCTTATTAAATTTATGAAAAAGGAGCTCATCGTAATTTTCATGACCATCTGTGAAATCTTGTCTATGGAACTAGTAAGGAAAAAGATTGGTAGAGTAGTAATCATTGCAAAAGAATAGAGGCTGCCTTGAAAATGCTTTGGAAAGGACAGTGCCTGGAAAGCATTTGCAACTACGTTTGACCTGGTCATTTTTTCCCTTGCTACTATAAAAGCTGAAGATATTTTGTTCAGTGCGAGCCCTAAATAAACAGTTTCTGAGTTCATATTTGCTATGTGTGGAACATAGAATTTGAAAATGTTGAAACCAGAGAACTTAAATAAGAAAATCTGATTGGAGATGTTTTTACTTAACATTTAAGTGTGCTTTCTTTGCAACTTTTCTGTAAATCCAAAACTATTCTAAAATCTAAAAAAAAAATTGACTAAAAAAAGTGTTAATTATTTTAAAGGGGGAAAAAAGATATGGCTGGCAACCAGGTATGTAGCCAATTTATTGCAGATTTAAAATCCAATCTTTAAAAAAATCTCTGCACATACCATTTTTTAAAAGATTTTATTTATTTCTCCCCCCACCCCTGCCACGTTGTTTTTGTGTTCGCTGTCTGTTCTCATGTGTTCTTCTGTGTCTGCTTGTCTTCTCTTCAGGCGGCACCGGGAACCAATCCTGGGAACTTCCAGAGTGGGAAAGAGGCGCTCAATCTCTTGCACCACCTCAGCTCCCTGGTCTGCTATGTCTCTTATTCTTTCTCCTCTGTGTCTCTTTTTGTTGCACCACCTTGCTGCGCCAGGTCTCTGTGCAGGCCAGCTCTCCGCTCGGGCCAGCTTGCCTTTCACCAGGAGGCCCCAGGAATCGAACCCTGGACCTCCTATATGGTAGACGGGAGCCCAATCGCTTGAGCCATATCTGTTTCCTCATACCATTTTTTAATATTAAAGTTTTGTCTACAAGATATTCTTACAACTTTTGTAGTATTGAATAGTGATAAAGATCATGAGCTTTAGGGTCACGTTGCCTATATTCCTAACATGCTTCCACTAACAGAGTGATCAAGAGCAAATTATTGAACTTGGCTAATTCTCATTTTCTCATCTGAAGAATAGTCATAATAAAAGAACCTACCTCCCAGGGTTGGTGGGCAGGTTAAAAGAAGATATACACAAATATGTGTAGGTGGTCCTTTCCTGGTACCAGAGTAATCATTCCACAAGTCATCATTCTTACTATGATTAAGATAATGATTATTATTGTCTAATTATCATTTTCATCTAAATAAAAACATAGAATTCAGAGGAACAACAAATGTCCATTTTACTAGTCTGTTAAAACTAAAGAAATATGCTTAATCTATACACAATAATTTGTTCTATAAATTAATTAGTACAATAAATCAATGCTTTTAAGAATCAGATGTAACGCAATATGCTTCTCTCACCTGTGTCTCTCCAAGGAAATATGCAAATCAGAATAGTTATAAGGCCTATTTTAACATTTAATCCTATCTAAAGGCAGAGTGCAGGGTCCTTAGACTATCACCAATAAGTTTACTATGCGTATGTGCATATATGTTTATTGCTTAAATTATACCTTCATGTAAAGGCACATACTATAGTGATATCTTTTATTCACAAAGTTTAGACCCTGAGAATGAGGTCATTTCATAAACTTCTAGAAGGGAAAAACCATGACAGCTTCGTATGTTTTATTAACTATTAGTCCAATGCCACCCACATGTGACAGATGATGATTAATTCTCATGGTAATTTCAGTGAGTCTGCCACTAAGCTTTGAGAAAGTGTTATACCTGCCTGTTTGTGGATCATGTAAATCTACTGTTGTAGTTTAAATGAGCAGGGCTACCAGAAAATAATCCTGCTTGCTCACTCACTATGTGCTGTGGCCTGTTGTCCTGAAATTGAGGCTACCCTACCTTTTCCCACTAGGAGGGGCTGCATCTAAGCTCAGGTTACCATGGGCATCCTCCTGCATGCAATGGACACTGTAACATCCCACAGGGTCCCAAAGCCTCTAGGTGCTGGGCAGCCACTCTCCCAGGACCCTATAAGCATCCTGCCTGGGGCCCAGAAGCCTGCTTATCCTTCACTGACAAGGGAGAGCCCTGGGGAAAAGGGACCCTTGACAGGAACACACACCCACAGACCGGCATCAAGGCAGGCAGGCTCTGCCACACCTTTTGGTGGCATGTGGAGGGTTGGGAAACCTCTGGCTTCTCTTCTCTTGGCAAACTCCTAACCTATGTAAGTTCCCCCAAATTCATGGCATGTGACATTGCAGAATTTGTCCTGAAACCTGATAGAGGATAGATGAAAACCTGGATGGGACCTAAGTGGAATGGCAATCATGGCTAATACCTTTAACATGCCCAAAACAAATCAGTTTACCATTTACTATACTGGTATTAACAGAAATAATGCATCAAAGCACTTATTGAATGTGTAATATTGACCAATATTTTGAAACAACTAATAAAAATATGCCAAAGAAAATATTAAGATACTCAAAATATGATGTCAATATCAAAGGGTGTACTATTCCCACTAAAGGGTAACAAGGATCACATCTGGGGCTCTGGAGTTTACTTGGTTAAATGAGACTCAAAGTAAAGTGGAATTTTGATTTAATGAGATAAACATTACTTCTTTCAAAAGTCTGTAAGTTTTCTAATTATGGTTAGATCTCAATTGTTTCCACTAATAGATGGGGATTAGTGGCAATAAATATGTAAAATCTATCACATTTACCTTTGAAATGAAAATGAAAATTCTACTCTAAATACACACTCACACATACACACATATACACTTATAAGGGACAAATAACACATACTCTCTTCTGACCTAATCAGAAAAAATAGTCTCCAAGCTCTACCCTGTTATAATCCGGTCAACCAGATACTCCAGGGTAAACAATCCTCTAATAGATTATATGCTTATGAAAAATACAGAATTTGTATGTTTTCATGGAATCAGTAGAGAAATATGTACTTCTACACAGAATTGTCCTTAGGGGATCTTAATCAGTAACGATTCAAATTGTCGAAGGAAAATAGTTTCTCAGGAACTCTGTTCAACGTTACACCAATAAAATGCAGCTCTCCTATAAAATGCCAAAAGAAAAGCCATAAACTATGTGAGTAAACTGATGTATTATACTCCCCAAATAATTTCCTGTTTGTGAAAATTTATCTTAAATATGTATCAATAGATTTTCAGGCAGCCCAATTTGCATGCTGTTCCCAAATAAGTCAAGGTCTTCAAGGTACTATATTCTTGAAATACACAAACAATGAGGCTGCCTGAAACACTTATTTATGTAAAAATAATGCTATTCTTGCAAGGCTGCAATATTTATTGAAATATATGACTTTAAATAAATATAACTATCTGGAACTGACTGGGATATCAGAGGAAATGCAATATATGTGACTACTGCAGATGGTGATGATGATTACATAGTCTCTACTTCTCTTCCTCAAACCAAATGATTAATTTTGTATCAGATAATTTTAGCCATAAGGCAAAATCTGCTTTACTCATTCAATCCAGGAGGAGATTAAAGAAATTCATCAACCCACATGCTCTTCTCCCTAAATATTTTCAGCATATGTAGGCCTGCATAGGGGCAGTAACATTCTTATGGGACCCTTATCTGTCCATCCAAAATATGACTCACTTACTTTTATAAAAAATACCCCAACTCTAAGATTTAGAGTTAAGACATATAAAAATATGTCATCAAATGGACTTAACAATCAGTAAGTCATTCCCTGATCATTTCAGAGTCTACAAATCCCAGTTTTACCTGCAATTCTGCTACTTATAAGTGGAGCTACCTAAGCCTCAGTTAATCCCTGTGTTAAACTGGAATGATCTCAAGGTACCTGACTACTAGGATAATTATTAAGATCAATGGAACCAGATGAATTAAGTAGAGGACTTGTCATATAGTAGGTGCTGAATATACAAATGGTAGAGATTCTTGAGAGTTTCATATTCAAAGATTTAAATGCTGTGGCATTTCATTGTCATGTCACTTCTTAGCCACAATCCTCCTTCCTTTTAGTAAACAACCACCAAAACATAAAAATGAAATCAATAAAGTTGGGCAATTATGTCATACTTGGTAATAAAATGGATGTTTCCATAGATTTAGAAAGTAGAGACAAAACATCTGCTCTCCTTTTCATTTGTTTGTGTTACCACTTACATGCGTATACAACATGTGAGCTCAAATAATGTTGGGTGGGTACTCCATATGCTTAAATTAGGGCTGGTAAAGGAGAGAAATCTGCTTGAAGATATTCAAATTCAAATTTAGAATCCCCATTCTGTTGTTCTGTTACCGCTCCTCTCAATACACAACTGATTATAAACCCTCAGTGCAATATAATAAATGCAAAAACAAATGTAGATATCATTGATTTATATACACATATATATCACATATAAATCACAAATGATTTTATATACATATCACATATATACCAAATATATTTCCTAACAGCTGTGTAAGCAGTTCTAAGGCTATGAAAATCTTAATAACAGTTTATTTGCTACCAATCCATGAATGGAGAAGTGAAAACACATACTTTGGATTATATTTATATTTTCCTAACTTTATTAGCAATGGTATAAGTCATACAAAGAAAGGTAAAGCAAAGGTTTCTACAATCATCACGTATGTTTTTTCACCCGTTAGTGCCATATTAAGTTTCTGTCAGGGCCAGAGTAGAAACCTTCAATAATGACTTCTCATTCCCTACTGAAATAAAGGCCAAATGACTATATCTGGCATGCAGTGTTTACTTTTCTTCATCTATCCTGCATGACAGACCAAATGGAATCTTGCTTTACTTTATTTATACATTGGAAGTATACTGATCATCATCTTTTCTGTCTCAGAAAGCTTTGCCTGCCTTTTTAAAATTCACCAACCTACTTGTTCTTCAAAGGGTGGCTACAATGGGAACAATTCTGTACAAATCTCTCTATCTCTTGAAGGGTTTTTTCTTTTAACTCATATTATGGTTGATTATTAATTTATTCAGAAATATTTATTGAACTGCAAGTTTCCAGGCAACGTGACCATGGAGATAGAGCATTGAACTCTATAGACATATTTTCTTTTCACATGGGGCTTACGTTCTAGTTGAGGAGACACAATAGAAGTTATTACACATTGAAATAATATGTAGCAATTATTCATTGTAATAAGTATTGTGAAGTATTAAACAGTATTTTAACTGGGCAAGTAATGAAAGATGTTTTTATGAAGGGGTAGCAGGAAACTTTTGGGTTAACATTAATTATTTTGATTGTGGTGATAGTTTCACAGTCATACACATGTCAAAATTTATCAAAGTGAATACTTAATATGTGCAGTTTATTGTATGTCAACTACATTTCGATTAAGCTTATTTTAAGAGAGAGAAAATAATGGGAAGGTGCTCCCTTCATGTAATGAGGGAAAGTTTCTCAGATGGAGAGGCATTTAAGCTGAAATCCAAAGGATAAAGCCAGTCATAGAAAAACAAGGGGAAAGTCTACTCAAGGCAGAGAGACTAGCAGGTATGAAGGTCCTGAGACAGGAAAGCTTGACAAGCTTTAGAAATGGAAAGAAGGTTAGAATGTCCAGTGAGCTAGGGAAGAGTGTCATGAGATGTAAGAGAAGCCAGGTACCAAATCAAATAGGACGTTACAGGCCATGGAAAGGTCTGTAGATTTTATTCAGTGTGCAATGGCGAACCACTCAAAGTTCTTAAACAAAAGAATAATGAGATTTATGTTTTTCAATGATCATTTAGCTGCTATATGAAAAATAGATTAGAAATCATGAAGAATAAAATAGGGCAGGAAAAAGACGAGCTAGGAGTATTTCACCATCACACAGGATAAACAATGATAATAGTCTGGTCAAGTTTGAAGGCATACAAAATGAACTAAAATGGACTGTGGTGGTTTTAAATTATGTCCACTCATCCTTTGACACTCCTGCTTCCGAAAGATAGAGCTTAATTCCTTTCCCTTGAATGTGGGCAGGGCCTAGTGATTCTCTTCTAATAAACAGAATGTGGTAGAAATGACAGTAGTGACTTCTGAGCTGAGGCGCTGTGGCTTCCTCTTGCCCTCCGGGTCATTTGCTCTGGTGGAAGCCAGAGGCCATGTCATAGCTATATTCAAGCAGCCATTTGAGAGGTCCATGTGGCGAGGAGCTAAGGCCCCCTACCAACAGCCAGCATGAACTTGCCAGCCATCTGACAGAGCTAACTTGAAAGTAGATCCTTCAGCCCCAGTCAAGCTTTCAGAAACTGTAGTCCCAGGTGGCATCTGACTGTAATTTCCTAAAGGACCCTAAGTCAGAACCACACAGCTATGCTGCTCTCAAATCCCTGACCCACAAAACCTGGAAAGATAATGTTTCTTATTGTATTGTACTGCTAGGTTTTGAGTAATGTGTTATTCAGAATGGATGGCCAATACATAGACTGAATTTAGATTTAAAGAACCAATAGTACTTAATGATACAGTAAATAACTTATATGAGAAAACTACATTAATAAGGAGGAGTCTTATGTTTTCCTCTTACATATCCAGGTACAGAGAGGTACAATTTATTGGGATGGGGAAGATTGAAGGAAGAAAAACAGATAGATCAAAGTTGAAGCTGACAGTGAGACATTTGGCTATCAGTATCTGGAGGTCATAGGAAAGGACTAAGTTGTAGAGATACATTTGGAATCACCTGCCTTGGAATGCATATATGTTTTTATTATCCCTACTTAGACGAAGCTCCTTGAGGGCACAGATTGTGTCAGATCCTTCTGTTTCCTCACAGAGGCTAGTATTTTGCCTTAAGCAGTGTCCTAATTTCCCTTCCGCTGACAAATACCACACAATGGGTTGGCTTAAACAATGAGAATTTGTTGTCTCACAGTTTCAGAGGCTGGGAGGCTTGCTTCTTCCCAGGCCTGCTACTGTTCTTGTCAGCTCTTGGGTTTCTTGGCTTTTCCATCACATACGGCAAAGTCCTCTCCTTTCTCTTCTGGGTTCCTCTAACTTCCAGCTTCTGGCCCCTTCTATAGGCCTCCAGGAATAAGATTAAGACCCAACCTGACTCAGGTAGCCACACCTTATTTAAAAATAACATCTTCAAAAGGTCCTACTTACAATGGCTTCACACCCACGGGAATGGGTTAAAATTAAGAACACAGTTTTTTTCTGACATACATACATTTACCATAAATAAGTACCCAGGAAATACTTGTTGCAAACAATGCAAAGAATAAAACCTTCAAAAAAAAAGTACTGAAAACTAGCTTTCATATAGTCAAGAAGTCTAAAATATTATGTTGAACTAGTCTACATAAAGCAGATATATTAACCAATTTTATTAGGATTTGAGCATATATATAAACCCTTACTTTTCTCTAGTCTCTACTGATGTCTAGTCACAGAAAAGTAATGGTTGATAGCTTTTCTCACCCTTTCCTCAATGAGCAGCTCACATGCTAAACAGTATACCATTGTAGGTTCCCAGTTCTCCACTCTAACAGAAGTTGTGGGATCTTATATTCTACCTTCCTCAGTAGTCAATACACTGTACCAAGGAACCTCAGGGCATTTAGTTACATTTGGGCTATTGGTAATTCACCCAACCTATGAACTGAAATCTCCTGGGTAAGCATTTACATTTATGTTTGTTTTTTGGGAAAAAAAAGTCTTTGTATGTGGAACTCGAGTTTTGGAGAAAACAAACAAACAAACAAACAAAAACAACATTAAGAAGGACCCTAGTACTCTTCTAATGCCTCCATAATTCAGACATTATCTTTGTGGGGAGAAGCAGTGATTTTTGTAAGACTGTCTAAAGAGGAACTGTATTTCAAGACACACAATTTTGAAACAGGACTTATTATTAGTATAGCAATTGAAGACTAAAAACAGAAACAGTATTGTACTTTAACAGATCCTCTTCAAAGAATATTAAAAATAAGGCACTGAAACCAAGGAAACTCTTAAGTCATGTTTCTAAGAGCCAATTGGGTTTCTGTGTTAAATCTCACACTACTAATTCTGCAACTACTCAGTATTCTGTCAAAATACCACGTGCTAAAAGGGCTTCTAGTCCCTTCTGTCCCTTTCCAGGGATCCAGTTTGGGGGTTAGTCTGTCTCCTTTATGTCTTACTGTGTGATATTCTGGATGGACAGAAGTAAATAATAAGATGGGCTATATGCTTACTTTGAACATCAGTAAATTGAATCATAAAGGAAACAGTATTTCTACAAGTCTAAACCCACAAGTGAATTATACCATATATTTTACATAATACACAGGGTCAAAAGTACTACAAATATTTACATATATGAAAAATAATCCCCAAGGTAAAAATGATGACTCATAAAATAGGATTCATCTGAATCAGTGTTTTTGTGGTTCATCTGATACTTCACAGTGAGGCAAGACAGTATCCATTTTTTAGGACTGGAATACGTTATCCCTCTATGTTCGTGTTTTCCAAAATGTGGGATGCATAACACTGGCATGTGAAATAATTTTTAGATGGTACGGAGACATCATTAAATTATATTGACTCATTTAATAATAAGCTGATTCCTCTTTGAATTCTTTCAGTCCTTCTGATTAAAAGAGGAATAATCAGTGGATGCCAGCATAACTTTAAAACCTCTCTAATATGTACCACGCTTTTTTAGAGAGAAATATCAAGGCTCAGAATCAGAGTTTTTTGAGGAGAAGTCGAGTTTTAATAACATTTGTTTCTACAGCAAATTAATTTTTCTGGTTAATCTTTATTCATAAAAACATGATACTGTTGTCATAAAGTTCCTTGAAGTATTGAGTTAATGAAATAGGTGAAGTGACTAATAACACAGGAGGTACACAGATTGGACAGCAATAGATGACAACCAAATTTTGGGAGACCCTGGCCTAGAAAGCTCATTTGTGCCCCAGCCCATCATTTTACTGATGCAGAATGTGAGGTCCTGTGTGTGAGAGTGGTTTGCCCAAAGTCATAAAAACAGGATGTGGCAAATATGGTTCCTGACTCCTCAGTTTTCTATTACAAATAAATTAGAAAAAGGCAAAGTCTAAAACTCAAAATTGATTTCTAATTACTGTGCAAAAATACTTATTTACTTTTTATAGCATTTTAATTAGTTATCTTATTAACTGAGGATAAGTTTAGCTAATATGCATCCATATACAATTACAAAATTGTCAATTGATTGACAATCTCTTTCTACCTTCCCTCCATCTTAAATGCAACTCAGCAGAGCAAGTTGCTGGAATCATTAGGGGAAATCTAGAGGACCAACTTCAAAATTGGCTTTATATTCTAGCTAAATTTTATATTAAAACCAAAGTTTTTCTTCAAATATCACACCACTGGGGAAGAGCGCATTCCCAAAATCCACGACTCTGCTGAAATAAAAAAAAAAAAAAAGATGAGAGGGGAGAATTCAATTTCTCTTGACAATTTTTATTTTCAAAGATCACTTGTGTGTGACTCATATTCACCAGTGTTATCAGTAGTTCATAATGTTTCAGTAAAATTTTATAGAGAATATCATATCAAGTTCTGGCAAACACTGTTGACCCAGACAAATACTGCTATATTTTTACTATTTTGTATAAATTTATTTTGGTTTGGCTTTGTTCTTTGAACTATCACAATTCTCAGGAGTTGAGGAAGTGCTTAAATTTTTCCTATGGGCAAGATTTTTTTAGAGGATTTCACACCCTCCTTTGAAAGAAACATGGAAGACAGTACATATGAAGGACATACCATACGTTAATATGTGAATAAATATATCAGCTTAGTGAATTTGAAACAAATAAGTTAAAACTTTACTCATTTCAAGTTAGAGGGAGGTAAACAGAGTTTGAAGGGTGTTTAAAGACAATACCAATAGCTTTAAAGCTAAGATATAATTAGACTGAGAAAGCAGTGGACAAAGGAAGGAAAGAGAACATATCTAGAGTAGGTCAGAGGGAAAAAGAATGAATATTACCACAGGACTGGAGAGAAAACAAAATAACAATTCAAAGGGAGATGAATGTAGTATGGTGAGGGAAAAGATGTCTCCTTGGAAATAAAGCAGAAATTACTATACTGTGGGCATATACAAGAGGTAAAGCAACTTTGGGAGGTAACTTATCTATACAGTTTAATCTGGTTTTCTCCCCAATAAAGTAGCAAATCAATAACTAGGGAGGGAGCTGATGAAAGGCAGCTAAACAGGCACCAGAAAAAGGAAAGAAATGTTGACTATAGAGACTATAATACACAAGAGATTTGTTGCTCTAGAAGCAACATTATATGAGGTCTGATGCTGATGTTGACCTGGACCGAGGGCGAGGAAGATGTCTGGTGTAAGTGACTCTGCACCTGCATGACTTTCAGCCACTTAGCCTGATTAGCTGGCCCATCTATAACGCAGAGGCAATGATATTGGCCTTATCAGAGCTGCTCTGAGCCTGGTAAAAACTACGTAGTGTATTTAAGGCATCTGGCAGAGAGGAAGGAGAAGGACAGTAATGACCATTGTTATTTTCACTATCACAATCTTTATCATCATCATGAACGAAAAGTTTGCCTAGGACTTAAGTCATGCTGTAGTATTAAGAAACATAAAAAGTCAGGTAAAATAATTACTCCCAGTCAATGATAAAATATTAGGTGGGGAATAGAGTAATCTTGTCTGCTTCGAAAATTCTCTAACCCAAATATCAGCAGATTGCCCAATATACTAGGTAAAAATGCAGAAAAAAATGCTTATATATAATTAGTATCTATGTGGCTATATAGAGAGCAAGATACAGAATTATCCTTAGAAAAATTAAATAAGAATTATCCGTCTTTACCTGTGAAGAAGGTGTGAATTGTCCCTCTTAGTCAACCTTACAACAAAACAAATCACCACCACTTTTTTTCCCTTTGTTTAAATTTTTATTATGTTCTAATGTCAAAATATAGCCTTCATTCCAGCCATACTCTAGAGTGAGAATGAATAAATTGAACACAGTATCAAATGTGATATATATATAAAAAAATTAACATCCTTTTACTTCAATATTCCAGAAAGCTGTTTTAGTATGGCATTTTCTTTCAATATTTCAAATGCTATTTTTAGTACTGCATTGGTTAATTTGTATTTTCTAAAAATGCCTTTGGTTTTTGAAAAATGTATATGTTTGAAATTAAAGTAATGATAAAAATTTGTTCTTTTATTTTGTCTCTTACATCTAAATTCTGAGTATATTTATTACTGCATTAATTTGACTTTTTTCACACACGTGTAAAAAAAGTAGTCACCTTCCTACTTCATTTTAATCTGAAAATCCAAGTTACACCCTCAACAAGTTACAAAGAAATCTATTTAAATGCCATACATACATTTCTTTATTAGTGATCTGTATCACAAGACCCCCCTCCCCCGCCCCCACCACTTTTGACCCTTCCCATGAGATTTTATCCCTGAGAGACCAGAAGCTAATGGTCACCTATGGCATGCCTGACTTTCGGCATTCTCCCTTTTCCTCCCACTCCCACTTTCTTTCTTCTTTCCTCATGCCATGCAATTCAGGATCCACTGAAGGTAAACAGATAGAAGTGTTTTGCTTGCTTTTGGGCTCAGTGATAAGGGGGTAGCAAGGTCATGTTCTTTTACTATTAATAATTGACTGTAACAAGCACTATCATTAAGCCCTGACTCTAATCCAGGCACTGTGTTAAATATTTTATATTTATTTTCTTAGAGAATGAAACAACTTTCACAAGATTATACAGTTAGTCAGTGGTAGACAAACAGTTTTTGAATCCACATTTGTCTCAGCCCCAGGACTATACTCTTCTACTACAGGCTGCAACAAGACAGTAACCTTTTTTTTTTTTTTTTTTTTGATTTTATTTATTTATTCATTTATCCCCCCCTTGCTGCTTGTGCTCGCTGGGTCAGCCAACCATGCTGTGCTGGCGGGCCTGCCCTCACCAGGAGGCCCTGGGAACCGAACCCAGGGCCTCCCATATGGTAAACGGGAGCCCTACTGATTGAGCCACAGCCGCTTCCCAAGACAGTAACTTTTGATATGGTAACACAATGGTCCATCAAAGGTAAGAACACTGTATTTTGCCTGAAATTCTCACAAGTCTGGCAAGACATGAGCTTGAGTTACATTGTTTTGGCCCACAAGATTATACATCCTTTAAATCCATGGACTAAATCACAAATATATTGGTATTCCCAACATGGATCAGTATGTTTCTAGAAAAGCAGGACTAGAAAATTGTTATAAAAAAATGAACAAAGTTTCCAAAGTGGTTGTCAGTTTAATCAGAGTTGAGCAATTATCACCTCAGTAACTTTAATGTTTTCCTTAGTCCAAATGAAAAAAATCCCATACCCCCCTATTACTGACCCTCAGCATTGGTATAGTACCTTCTCTGACACTGATATAAGTATATTACAATACTGCTGTTAACTATAGTCCATAAGTTACATTAACTGTGTTTTTCCCATAGCATCATCCTATTCTTACCACCTTGTAATAGTGACATACATAGTTCTAGTTCATAGAAGAACATTCTTGTATTTGTACTATTAATCACAATCCTCATCCACCATCGGGTTTACTCTGTGTGTAACACAGTGAACCATGGGGAGGATGATGGACTGTGATTAACAGTACAAATATGAGAGCTTTCTCTTATTAACTGTAACAATGTACAATACTAACATGGTGTTAATAATGAGGGGTAAATGGAAAAATATACCAAATGTAAGCTATAGACCATAATTAGGAGTAATGTTTTGATTATGTTCCTTCTTAATCTGTAACAAATGTTTCACAACAAGGTAAGGTGTTTGGGGTGATGTATGGGAATTCTGCACATTATGCATTATTGTCTTGTAAGCTCACAACTTCTCTAATAAAAAATTATATTAAAGAAAAAAATGAAGAAAGTAAATTAATATTTTCAAAGGAATCAGAAATTCTAAGTTTAAGAAACTAATCTCTTTTTCAAATATTATTTTGACACGGTATAAAAAAGACTATACGTCATTTTCTGCCAGGTTCCCTAAAAACACTATCTCAAGTGGGAAAACAGTTGACAAAAGCAATCAAAAGCCTTTGACTAAAATACTCCAAATAATAAAATCCATGTTTATTTATATAAATAGTTTAGACATGATGTAACAAGAACACAATTATCAAATCCAAATCAGGAAAAATTATTACTATTACAGTAAAAGTAAATCAAACATTCCAATATTTCATCATTCTGATTAGCCATGTGAACATAGACAAATAAATTAACGATTTCAGTCTTCAGTTTTCTCATTTGCCCCCAAGAGAGGGTTGGACTATATCAGAGCACAAATTCAACAGTTGGTGAAGCTTTGATTGTTGAAGTAACATATTCACTCCACCGGTGGTTATTCACCCACTGGTGGAACTTTCAGTGCTCCTTAGAAAGAAAAGATGATTTCTTCTGTATCCCTGAATCATTGTTTTTGACATTTCTTTTTACTCTTAACAAAAGGATTGCATTTCTAGTTGGGTTACTTCCTTTCTGATATAGATATCATATATGTGGAAGCAATATAGTTGAAACCAGTGAGTTTAACACTATTTTTCTTTCCCTTTTTACTGAAGTAGTTCATATAACATATGTATTGCTGCATTCATACCTTTTAAATCTACTGACATCATGTTTTCTTCAGATAATCTTTCTCCATGAAACAGCCTTCATTTTTTATATCAGAACTCTTTTTAAAGCTATGGCCTGGGATACAACCCTGAAGTAGGGGGAAATTTAATCACAGATTCAATATGGATTTTCAATTTTGGACAACAAGGGTCTTGGTATAGGCAGGCAGGAACTGAAAAGATGCCCTATTTCCTATGGATGCCAGTCTGGGACAAAATTTTTAAGAAGTGAAGTCAATACCTGCCCCACTTCCTCAAGAGTGCATTCACACCATAGGTGCTCAGATTGCCCCTCCCTAAATCTCCACTAACCTGCTCTCAGGAAGGAATCCAATATCACAGCTAAAGTGAATTAAAGTCAGAGAGTTCACTCACCAAGGGAGGTATGTCCTTTACTCCTCTTCTTTTAACACAAAAGCTACACTTTGGGTGTGTGACAGAGACATTTGAAACCTCCCGAAGCCCACAAAACATGCAGCTGGGAGGCTCCAGACTAGAGTAATGGAGGAGAGATTGGGATTAGGGTATGTGAGACTTGGATTCTGGTTATGTTACTAATTATCTGCATGACCACGGACAAACTATTTAACCTCTCTGTAAAATAAGGGGGCGAGGATAGGTCTGTAATTCTGTTATCCTGTTTTTCATGTCTGAGTGAACTTGGCCATTAGTATCTAGGAATTCCTGACAGGATGATAGGCTCGCCCAGGAGATGGTAATACTTCTGCTTTGTTTTTGTTTTCCCTAGAAGATTTATTTTTTAATTAAGATATAGTTTACAAAACATACAATTCATCCTTTTAAAATATACAATTCAGTGATTTTTAGGATGTTTACAAGGTTGTGCAACCATCACTGCTATCTGATGCTAGATATTCTCCTCACTTTAAAAAGAATCCCCATGTCCATTAGCAGTGACTGTCCATCCCACCTACCCTACTAAGCAACCACTAATTCTAGTATGTTCTGTCTCTATGGATTTGCATATCCTAGACATTTTATGTAAATGAAATCATACAATATGTGATCCTTTATGATTGGTTTATTTTATTTACCATAATGTTTTCAAGGTTCATCTAAGTTTTTGTATGTATCAATACTTTATTCATTTTTTTAGTGGAATAATATTCCATTGTATGGATATACTGCCTTTTCTTTATTCATTTATCAATTGATGGACATGTGTGTTATTTCCACTTTTTGACTATTATTATTATTATTTTTTTAAAGATTTTATTTATTTATTCATTTATCCCCCCCTTGCTGCCCGTGCTCGCTGGGTCAGCCAACCACGCCGCGCGGGCAGGCCCGTCCCCACCAGGAGGCCCCGGGAACCGAACCTGGGGCCTCCCACATGGTAAACGGGAGCCCCACTGATTGAGCCACAGCCGCTTCCCTTGACTATTATTAATAATGCTGCTAAGAATATTTGTGTATAGATTACTCCTGTTTTGGTCAATGCAATTTTGGAGATTACCTGAAAATAATTCTTTTTAAAAAATCCTCTGGATTTCACTGTTTCATTTGCCACATACAAGATCCTGGCAATCTTTCCTCTATAAAGACATCGTACAGGGGCTGTGATAAAATAATATATATCCCCTTCTTTGAGTCAACACCTGAGCAGATTTATATATATGTTCCTCTCTACTCTACACTTGTCCCCTAATCAACTTCACAAGGAAGTTCAGGGTTACTAGCCTGGATTTCTACTTGTACAAAAACAAGAAAAAGAGGGAATTATTTCTTAATTAAGGATCATGGGGTCAGCTCCATTATCTTCTAAAGCAGCACTTTCTAATAGAAATATAATGCAAGGCACATAAGTAATTTAAAATCTTCCAGTACCCACATTAAAGGAAAATAAAAAGAAACATGCAAAATTAATTTAAAATGTCTTGTTTAATCCAATATATCCAAAGTATTGTCATTTCAAAATATAATCAACATAAAAATGATTGATGAGATATTTTACATTCCTTTTTTTTTTTTTTACTAAGCCCTTAACATCTGAGGGCAGAGCCATGGACACAGAAAAAGGCCATGTGAAAATGGACACAGAGATGAAAGTGGTTCATTTGCAAGCCAAGGAATGCCATGGCCTGCTGGCAGCCACTGGACACTGGAGGAGTCAAGGAAGGGATCCTTCCCTAGAGCCTTCAGATGGAGGGTGACCCTACTGACACCTTGATTTTAGGCTACCAGCCTTCACAATTCCAAGAGATACAATTCAGGTTGTTCTAAGCCACCACGTTTGTGGTGATCTGTTCAGCAGTCCTAGGAGACTAAGAGAGATTTTAGTACCTCAGTTTGGACTGGCCATATTTCAAGTTCTCAGTACTTACACCTGCCTAGTTTTAGCAGAATTTTAAAGTCTTTAGAGGGGTCCTTGTTGTGTCAGCTTCAAACCTTGTTTTGGAAATGATAACTTTAAAAATAAGTAGTTAATTCAGATCTGAAGGGATGAAAACTGTTGGAATTAATTCTTTCTATGACAAAATAATCTGCTATCTTCCTTAAGGGACAGTATTCTTGATTACTCTGAGAAGTCACAAAACAACCAGCAATCCACTAAGGATTTTGCTAAATATGAAAACTTTTAAAAAAATCTAAGCACAGAATTCATACCTAATAACATGTATATTATTGTTTACCAAAATGATGAATAATTGTATTCTATCTGTAGGCTCAGGGGATATTTTTCTTGTATTTTCTACTTACCAGAGTTTCTGCCACATAGTTCTATTTCCCTTTTTAAAAAGGAATCATATCTTTTTCCTCTTTCACTGCATCATAAAACAGAAATAGGGTACAGGCCAATATCCCACCTGTTTGTTGCTCAAAGGCCGTGAAACGAAGCTTCATAGAAAAATCAAATTATTTCAATACTCAGGATGCCTCTTCGACATAAAAACCCTTCCTTTATACCATTAGATATTAAATAAAGTGATCTTAAAGCCAGGATGACATTTGAACAAAGGCAGCATATATAACTAGGGAAAAACTGAACCACTGGATTATGAATCGGAATGCCTGGGTTTCAGCTTTGCCATTGATGCCAGCAATATAAAGTTGAGCAAGTCACTTACCCCACAAATTCTCATATGTAAAATTGGGAAAATCACAATTTCTGCCTTAGTTGCCACTCAAGAGCATTTAGTGTGGTTTTCAAGCTTTTGAGCGCATCAGAATCTCCTGGAGGGCATGTTAGGACATAGACTGCTGGACCACACCTCCAGAGGTTCTGCCTCATTAGATCTGGGTCAGGGCCCGGGAATCTGATTTGCTTATAAGTTACCAGGTGATATTGATACTGCTGGTCCATGAACCACATTCTGAGAATCACTGGTTAATAAAATTTTGCAATATGGTAAGCCCCATGAAAACAGATACAATGTACTGGCAGACCTCATAATAGTTAAAAACACAGGCTTTGGAGCAGATAGACCCGAATTCCAATGCAGCCTTGGACATGTACAAGCTCTGGTTCTTTAGGCTAGTTAGGTAAATCCTCATGTGCAAATGCAGATAATATCTCCCAGAAGGTTGTTGTGAGATTTAAGTGGGACAGTGCAGTCAAGACTCTGACACAAATGCTCAGTGTATTTTTATTTCTAATATTATTTTTGGAGTTGTCTGTAGCCCCTAACAGCTTATGAAACAGACTGTTCAGCAAACATTTTATCGACTACCAAGTGCTAAACAAATGAAGGATATTATTAGGGATGAATGGGTGCACAGTCTCATCTAACACTGCTCTTCTTACAGGTGAATATTTGATTAAAATCACCAAGGGACACACGGAAGTGGAGAAGGGAAGGATATGGCACAAAAAGTCTATGCTACTCATGCTCATATCTACATTTACTTCAGCATCTTCATAATTAGTTAAAACTGATCATGGAATGTATTTAAATACTTAAGTTTATATTGGAGAGGAGTTTTCCATTTGCAGTTTATAATTATCTGGGCATTCTTTTCCAGAGTTTTCATCACTGAAATCCCTGCTATTTAATCTGGTAATTTGTTTACTTCTTGCTAAATCTTTCTACCACTTTTGGCTTCAATTCATGGTCATGCTTATAAGAGAGCCTACAGGAAATAGAAAATTTGTTCTTTGGCTTCAGCCCGCATGACTGTAAATGTGTTGACAAGGCATTTTCTTAGAAAGAGAAACAATAAAATAAGAGGTCACTACAAGACTATGCTTTGCAGTAACTATATGAAAACTGACATTTACTCAACTGTCTTTTGATCTTAATACTTACAACTTGTGCAAGAACAGATGCAGTACTACGTATAAAATCTGTCCAGAACTGTGAATTATTTCAATGTGGCCTGTTTTTCTGTTTATTCTGGGGCAAAAATAGGAGAGTCTTGGGAATTGAAATATTGTACCTAGTTGTACTGTGAGGCAAGCTCTGTAACTAAATTTTCTGTGCTCTCCATCCTGGTACATGGGTATTATGAAGAATGGAAGAAACTTTAGTGATGGATCTAAGTTTCTTTGGAGTGTTATGATTAAGTGGAAAGATTGTGCACTTTGAGAGCTATCATCAACGTGAACAAATACTTGGGGACTCCTATGGTGTGTTTGTGCTCTCAGGGCCCTAGATTAAGCCAAAACAATAGATAACCTACTTCAGCCTTAGTGATAACAGACTTTCTGAACCTGGAACACCTTGGGAAGATCACTGAGCATTCTGTCCATGTGCTCTGATTACAGGTATTGGTCTTTCATTTTCAATTTTTACTATGATAGATTCTAGTTGCATCCCAGTGGTTGACTAATTAAGCCAGGACTCCTCATTGCTCTAGTTTTTGCAAGCGCTCACCAATCCCGAGTGTGTCTCCCTTAAATTATACAGGACCTTTTCTCCACTTCCTATCCCCAGATGCTGTGAACAAATCAACAAAATGCTTGCATTTGGAGAGGATGCACTTTCTCAAAAAGGTAATTGCTTAATTTGGTAAACTGCGCCACAGAGATAGAAGTAAATTTAGCCTCTCTGAAACCAAGATCAACTGAGAATACATCAAAAGCATATTTTTTGCTCTCATTTACAGAGGGTTTTTAAATGTCTTCGCTCCTCGTGCTACATATGAACATATGGGCCAGCCATTTTATTCTCTTTCAAATTCTGCCGCTGTGAACAGAATTAGTACACATTAGGTAAGGCATATGACCTATCTGAAATCTCATATTAGTTGAATAAAATCTCAGCCTTAGTTCTAACCCTATCAGCATACATATCTGCGTCTCAATGTATACAGATAAAACTGTGCATTTTTAGAGTTGAGAAGGACTTTGATATCATTTGCTCAACCCCCTCATTGTACAGAAGAGTAAACTGAATCCCAGAGAGGCAAAATGCCTGCTCAACACCATACGGCCAGTTAATATTAAAACTATCAAGTTGCAGAACCTAGAAAATGTTTACAGTCCTGACTATATAGAGGTATATGTAGATATATTCATGTCAGTATACACAGGCATATACATATATGGACTTGGAGTAGTTAGTTTACTTGGGAGGTGATCCCAGGGAGCAAGGGTGAAGGAGTGGGGTAAGCAAGACAGGGAAAAAGGAAAAGCTAGAGGGAGGTACCATGGGGAAACTGGGGCTTAATCCTGCTAGGAACTTACGAGGAACTTTGTAAAATGTGTCTGAGAATTGTCCTTCCAAATGACAGGAGACTGGGACACTTACCTACTGATTCCCATCCCACATTGGTTAAGGAATTTCTCATAGTCCCACTTGCTTGTGATTTCATAAAAAAGTCTTGAGGCATTAAAGTCTAGAGAGGGTACAGCCCACCTCAGCTCTCTGCTGAAGTCAGAAATGGGCGAGGGGGTGTTGCACCCAAACTTTCTGATATAGAGTTCAAGGCACACAAGCCAATTTTAATACTTTAGATATTTAAACCAATTAAAAAAAAAAATTCTGTATGGATTAATCTTGTTTATGGCTAGTTCACTGAGAATCACTGAGATGACATAAAGTTGACTATCAGCATGCTCATGTCCATAGGAGAGCTTTGCTTCAGAGATGTGCCCTCTCTCTCATGCCTCACCAGCATGCAGTATTCATTGATTCAACACATATTTATTGAATGACACTATGGGCCAGGCATTTTCCATACGATGGGGATACAGGAGCAGACTGAAAAGACAGACATTTCTGCCCTCGTAAAACTTACAATCTAGTATAAATCTTACATTTAGTATAAAAATAAGTGGATATATAGTTAGTTATTCAAATACTGATAATAGCTCTAGAGAAAAATAAATCAGTAAGGGGAGTAGGGAATATTTGTTGAAGAAATATTGCTATTTTAATTACTGTGGCCAGGAAAAACCTTACCAATTAGGTAGCATTTGAAACAGATCCAGAGAAAGCAGAGGGCAATGCATGGGGACAGTCACGGCATAACATTCTAGGCAAAAGGAACAGTCAGCACAAAGACCCTAAGGTTCAAGTGTACTTGGCATCATGTCACGAAGGCATTATCAAAAGAAGAACCAAATGTTTACAATTTGCAAACTAGTGGTAGAGGAGCTGCATCTAGCCTGCAGGTGCTTTTTGTGCATCTCTTATAGGTCTTTTTACTTTTATATTTAAAAAAATATGAATTAGTTGGAAATGTTAAAAATTTAGAAGGTTTCTGTAAAAACAATCTCATAAAAGCAAGAGACCTGGCAACTGTACTAAAGCTAGGCACTGGGTGGCAGCTTCATGTGTATATTTTCTCTAGTTTTCCAGTCTCTAGCATTCCCTCTTGTATTATCAGGGTCACTTTTAATTTTTAACGAATGCTTCACTAATTTGTCAGCTTCCCAGCTCATTTAGAAATAGGGTTCTGTGACTTGTGGTTTAAATTGGTTAAGAGGGAGAATAGTAATTTGCCCATTTATACAGATTGAATTTTCAGTTTACTGGCATCAGTAGTCTTTTTTTTTTTTTTTAATATTTTTGCCTGAGGCTGAGTGTAGCATTTGAAAAAATAGGAGAACATTTCCCTGGTACCAAAAATTACTAATAAATGCCCTTAAAAATCAGCAGACCTTACAATGTTTAAACATTTATATCTTCTAGCTTTTTTGGGTAAAAACCAGGAAAAGGCATATTCAAAACTCATTAATTATTATTATTAATTAGACAAATATTTCCTCGTTAAAATTCCCCAAGAATTCTAAGACTGAGACAAAGGAAGTATAGAAAAAAGTTATGAGGGGGATACACGAAAGGAAAAGGAGGAGCAGTTAAAGCAGTTAAAAGTAATCTGTTCAAAATTCAGAGTGTTGAGTGCTATGTAAATTAATGAAATCAAGACAAATGGCAAGAAAACAAAAACATTAATTAAAGCTTGACTTCACTTACACCGAAGGAGGCATATGGCAAGGGAATATTAATGCCATGTAAAACAGTTCACAAAAATTTCTTACAAAAACAATTTACGATTCCTTACAAAAAGCTAAGTGAATAAAATAATAAGGTACACCTTAGGTGAATACTCCAAGTTTTCAAAACACGATTGGAGATTAATGGTTTCCTTGATTTTCAACCATTTACTTTCTTGATATCTACTCAGCGCATTGGGAGTAAACACACGGCTGTAGTCAAATGTTGAGAAATTGATTTGCTGTATTATGGTTTATCCCAGACTCGTTATGGGAAGTCAGAGCCAGAAAGTCTCAGACTAGTCCCGTCAGGAGGGCAAAGATGCATTAAAAGGCCAGAGAAAAGCAACTACCACACTAGAGCTGGGGCATTATCTCTGGGAAGAAGTTTTCAGTACTGACCAATGAGAGCGGGGAGCAATAGCTCTGAAATAGATGGCTAGATGGCAAAACACCCTTGATCAGGGAAGGGTGATTATATCGTAAACTCAACTATGGCAAGAAGTTCAGAATTCGAAAGTAGATTATTATAAGATTTTTAAGCAAATGAGGGCTTACATCTAGAAAAACATGAGAGCAATGAGAAAACAACATTTCAAGAATAAATTTACAGCCATGAACAGGCCAACTGACAAGACAACAAAAAGACTGTAATGTATGATGGCCAAATCTAAGGGTTCTGGAGTTAGTCTGCTTAAATTTGAATCTTAGCTTTACCACTTATCGGCCTGGTGACCTTGGATGAGTTTCTTAGTTTCTTGATGCTTCTTTTAATAATATTGAAAATAGCAATAAGAGTAAAATAAATAATAAATATCTACCTCCTAGGTGTTATGGGAGAATGAAATGAGATACGGTACACTGAGTACTGGCATGGACTAAGTGATCTGTATGTGTTAGTACTACCATCACTACCTTTAGTTTTATAAGAGTTGCTAATGATCAGCTAAACATGCTGATCTAAGAAAGTTATAACTGTATCTATCTTGCTCCGGATTATATAACCAGATGCTAGAACAGGGACAGCTCATTGCAAGATATTCAGTAATATTATTTGAATGAATGCATGAATCAAAGTAATAGTAATCCAAAAGTGATTTTTGTTTCATATTGTAAAAATGCAAATATATTCCAGGTGTTTCTCTTGGACATCACACTCTGAATAATGAAGCAGGTCAACTAGACTCAGATCCAAAAGACCTGGAAAGATCCCCACCATCCCAACATGGAGACCACTCCCATCATATGCTGCACAATTAATACTTGAATTATACAGGTCAACTACTAGGCTCACATTTTCCAGAAAACTAAGAAAGTAACAAACAGCATGTTTAAACCTTTGACAGACCTTTTCTAGTAGCTGATCATGAGAGTATATGGTGAAAACCTCCTATTTTTGTGCTTTCTGGCTTCTACTAAACTACAGGTGTATAGAAATGAAAAAGAGAGTCAGTATCAAAAGATGGAGAGATATCAACAATGATATTGAAAGAGCTATCCAGATAAACTTCCTACTGACATCAAAGTAGGCAACACTCTAGACTATATTGGTTTTATTGCCCAATATCTCTGTGCAATTGAGCACTGGGAAGAGCAAAAAAATAACAACTTTCAAACTAAATAAGGCTCAAATGACTCCAAAGGACCAGACAAACAGGTGAAACATCAATGTCTACCTTTGGATACAACACCATGAAAAGAGCTCCTAAAAGACCATCAGGAAGGGATATATCACAGTGTCAGCGAATGCTAGTCACAGCAGCATGGACTCTTAGATTGTATCATTGCCATCTGAAGGGAAGGCCCACTTTTGAATTAGTGTGAAATACAGTGGCATTTCTAAATCAAAAAGTTTTAAAATGACACTCTACCTGCAAGGCACAACATGAACGATTGCAGTACCAGCAATTCCCATGGCAACCTCATCGTCAGTTTCCGAGGTCAAAGGAGTTTCAAGTCCAATAACAAGTGAATAGAATCGCTGCTTCTTTTAAGTTTTGCACAACCTTTAATCTGTAGGAAAGAAGAGACATTACAATGAGATTTGGGAATACTCCTTGTGGTCTTTGCAAATTTACCTTTACTTGAATATAAATAAATGTCATGAAAAAGAATGATTGAAGGAGGAGAGACAAGCATGTGGAACTATGCCCATAAGGCAAATAAGCCTCCTATTCTTTTCTTCCACGTGATCCTTGGGTAGGCATTGGAGCCAGGTGTCTGACTTGGCACGAACCAACTTGAAGGCCAGGAATGGTCCATGCTTTCCAAGGTCCCTCCCTGTCTCATAGTCTCCAATCCCTGTTCTTTTTTATTTTCCAATTAATAATCCACCACAAAAAGTGAATATGGAGAAATTGCCACTGAACAAGATAGGTAGCGTGTACATTTGGTGGACCTTAAGTAGAAATTCCCAATTATTTAGAATGGAGTTATGTGTGGGGAGATTATAACTACCTCCATCAATTCAAATACCTTTCTCCCTTATGCTCCAAGTTTCATTTCTAAAATGCAATAAAAACGTGCTGCTCCAGTGCCTACTGACAGAAATCCTACCAATTATGAGTAGCTGTCTACTTGTTTCATTTCAATATGTGCAGAGCATGATGAAGAACAGTCATTCTTCAATTAGCCAGGACTCTTGAAACAAAGGTATTCTGTAGTAAAGAGAAAGGCCACCTGTTCCGTGTACCAGCTGCTTGAAAGCACACAACCACAGGAATGAGGCAGGCAGCAGACCCTGGGGAGCCCGGGAGAGCATATGTCTGCCCTGTTGCAAGGCGGCTGGTGTACCTCAGCTCAGGCTGATTACTCATGTGCAGACAAAGGCCCAGGGTTGCAAGAGATCCACGACTTATTAAAAAGAAGCTGAAATATTATTGGATTTTTAAATTTCCCAAGTTTTGAATACCAGAAATTAAAAAAAAAAAAAAATTTTTAACACTGCGTGAGCCAGCAAAACTCAATTACCCTCTAAAGCTGAAAGATTGCAACATGACCTTAGTAAAATACAGCTACCTCAGCGCTTCCTCTCATCCATCCATTCCTTCTTCTATCCATCCTGCCAGCCAGGCATGGATTTATGGATATTTGGAATGCCTTCTGCTTGCCAGACACTACGTGAGGCACTAGACAAACTAAAATGAATAAGATACAATCTCTATCCTCAAAGATCTCCTGCTCCACTGGGGGCAGTTACCCACAATCACATATAATTGCAAAGCAATATGCCATTATTAAGGTAGGAAGAAACTTTCTAGCCTGGGAAACTTCGTAAAGGAGATGAGCTCCTGTTGGGATTTGAAAGAGGAGCAGGAGGCTGCCTATTGATCCGTCAATCAAATAAGTGAGAAATCTAGGGAAGGAACATGGAGACTAGCGTTCTATTTACAGTTCTGGCAGTAATTAGATGCGGGGTCTTAGGTATGTCGCCCTCCTCTGCCTCCCTCTCAAGGTTGTTTCAAGGGCCACCTTGGTTAAGTAAAGAAAATGTTTTTGAAAACTACAAATTACCATACAAATGATAGATATTATAATTGTAGCCCGAATATTTGTAAGCCAGTAATGACTTAGTGTTTCTCATCTCTCTCCCATTGATACAGAAATCACTGTGAGTGAATATAGACTCACATAAAAACATGCAACAACACAGGCTAGTTAATCGAGGGCTCTTAGCATAAATTTATAATGCATGGTCACTGAGTTCACCAGGAAGCTGATAGAAAGTGAAGACTCATCATTAGAGAAATTGCCTTTCTTTTGTGCCCTTAAATAGTTGTTTCTGATAAAGCTAGACTTAATATGTTGTGAAGACAAAAGAAACCCTTAACTTCTGATCTGCTGATGTGGCTGAAAGCGGACAGTATCCCTAATTGGATATGTTCAGATACTCTTCTGACATGCATGGTGATTAGGCTATTTTAGGTAAACAGGATGTGCTGATCAATGAAAACTATTAATGTCTTAAGCAAATGATCAGGGTATTAATAATTAATTTTGTGAGGGAAATGCCATCACATACCTCGGGATTGATCTACAATGTTAAGCAGTTTCTTGAAGCAATTAAAATTAGCTAAGGAAATGTATCCAATTACACAATAAAGATTTAATTCATGATATGATGCTACTTACAGTGCATGCTATGTTGAAAACTCTGGATTTTTACTGATGAAGAAATTCAAGGACCCTATCAGCATTTATTTACATTCAGGTAAGTTGAGTTCACCTTTCCTACCCAGAAATAATGGGACTGTTGACAGTATTTGTCTAGTGTGTCATAGTAACCAAAGCAACAGGTTTTCTGGTGGGATCTGAAGATTGATGAATCTCTTTGGGATTGTGGTGCAGGATCCAAAGTTTCATAACTTGGGCTTTTCTGTCAGAACCAGAAAGAAATCTGCTGGATAAGCCAGGAGTTATGGTGGTAATAGATCTTCTTTGCAGTTTTGAGCTTTCTCTGGTTTTTCCTAAGGTAGTTGTAGCAAAGGTAGTATACTCAGCACTAAGTTTGTGACCTTGTCCAAGAATTAGACTCGTAAATCCTAGGATGGAGATTTACATGAAGCAGGAATCGGTTACTTTCTTCAGCTAACCCAGAAGGAGATGAATACTGAGAGATATTTGGACACATTCCTCCTCAGGAAAAATCTCCCCCAACCTGTCAAAAAATTCTGATGCGAAGTTATACTGAAGACCTCAGAATAAACTGCTTAAGACAAAGGCCTGATTCTGTTTTCTCTGAAGAGTCCTAGTTTTGAAGAATGCATAGGCAAAACCTGGTACCATATTCTCTATTTTAGAAATAATGCAGAATTGAAAAGATTTATGGTATCACCTTGCAAAGTTATCTGCCTACTTGGCATTTTCTGCTGATTTCCAAATAGCTCTCATTCAATTCAACAGACAAATGTGCTTACTATGGCATAGGAACAGTGCTGGGTATTGGCTGTGCAGAGGTGAGGGAGGCTCAGAACTTGTCCTCAAGGAGCTCACAGTTTTCGTGGTGAGAGAGACAAATAAGCCGGTAATTATAATTCAGTGCAATCTGTGTAATAAGGTTATTAGGAACAAGGTGCGAAGGAAGCAAAAAAGCATCATCTGACTGAGCCTGCAGGTGAGAGACAGAGCTTCAAGAAATCTCTCCAAAGGGGCTAACAGTGTGAACTAAATCTCAAAGGATAAATAAGAGGGAGGAAGGGCATTCTATGGCCAGTGACAAGGAAAACATACAGGCATGAAGCTGTGAGAACTTAGAAAGTGTTCAAGTTACAGCTACGAAAGGAGCAAAGGCTGCCATATCAGACCTGGACTCTACTGGACTCTACTCCTGAACCTTCCATTCTCCCACTGTGTGGCTGCTCTATAAAAATGGCAGTAATACCTATCGTCCAGGGATATTGTAAGGATTAGTGCAAATGTATGGAAGGTGCTCAGCCCAGATCATGGCACAAGGCTGGCACCATTTTTCCTCTTAATGATTGTTTACCATGTCTCTCCCTCTGAGAATGTAAACTCCATACAAGCACGGCTTTATTTATCATAGCAATCTCAGCACTTGGAACAGTGTGTGGCACATAGCAGATGCTCAATAAATATTTCTGAATGAGTAAAATATTTTGCATTCAATTTTTAGAACCACCCTGGGAGATTCATAATTTTATTCGCATTTTGCAAATAAAGAAATTGAGACTTAGGTTAAGGCATTTGCCTATTAAGTGGCAGGGCCAGAATTGATCAGCTCTGACTGGCTGCATGGCCAGCTTTCCCACTACTGCCCTGGAATCATGGAAAGGGGGCTGTTGGGTAGTCAGTTCTGTGGTGGGGAGAGGGTACAATTCCAGTTAAAGCCTGAACAGATTATAAATTACTAAAGTACCTGAACACACAGCACAGTCTGAGGTTGGGAGACAGGGGATGAAAGGGGAAAAGGCTGGAGAGGTAAGTCAGCGGCCTGTTCCTCCAATAGCCTTGAATACATAACTGAGTCTTGACTTGCATCTGAAGACTAGGAGGAGACTGGGAGTGACTTTAAACAGGCGACACACCTAACCAACTTCATTTCCTTTTTGGGGGATCTGCTTTGAATGCAATCCCCAGAGGTGCAGAATATCTATTTTTTCTCCTTAGAATTCTCCTCGAGTCATCAACAAATTAAGCAAAATCTCTCAGTATATTTCCAATATATAACAAATTTTCAAAAACCTCATGGCAGCAAGATAGGGAGAAAAAGTACTGGATTTAAATCAAGCACAATGAGTTCGGTTTTGGCACAAGTTATCTGACTTTGGGAAAATCACTTAATCTCTGTAAATATATTTCCTTGTCTAAAGGTTGGGGATCTTACCATGAGACCTGTCTTTCTAACAAGAGTGCTGTAAAGATGAATATTATTTATTTTTATTATTTAGACTCAGATTCTAATCCCCTCCCCCCTCCAAACAGATGTTAAGGTTCTTGAGGGTAGGAATCTTTGTTTAATCATTATATATGTCTGGTACAGAGTAGGCAGTCAATAAATATTTGGTACTTATATGAAAGAATAAATGTAACTAACATTTTTGTGGCCCGTGCTTTTACATTCACTTCACACTCAACCTTCATAACAACCATACAATTCAGGCATTACTGTCTTCTAAATTTATAGTACTGGATATCAGAATATGAGAAGCTGTGGAATTTATCCAAAGGCAGGCACCTAAAAATCAAGAGAGCCAGTATTCAAAATAATATCTTCATACTAAAGTACAGAATTCTTTCCTACTAGAGACCGAAATGTAAATAAAGTGTCTTTTTTGTTGTTGTTGTTAGGGTAGGCAAGCTAGTAAAGAGTTTATTAAGAAACAAGAAAACTAGAAATGAAATAAGTACACAACCCAAGACATGGGTTGCGAGGCATGCTACAGGGTAAGATGCACACGTGGGATCCCAGGTTAGGCCTTTTAAGACCTTTCCTCCTCCTCTTTCCTAATGTTGGGGAGAGGCCCCAACTGTTTGCTGTTCTGATTGGTTGCCCCACCTGTTAGCTCTCAGGGGCCAATTGTGAGGACTGTTAAAGTAACTGTTCCCCCCCCCCCAGGAGGTACCAGGGATTGAACCCAGGACCTCATATATGGGAAGCAGGTGCTCATCCACTTAGCTACATTTGCTCCCCAGTAACTGTCTTTAATGTGTGGCAGTTCTGATGGTGACTCCCTTCTCGCTACTCTGCTTTCCAAGTTGTCCTGCAGAAGTGAAGCCAGATGCCAGTAAGCAAAAGTGCAGAATGTTTTTCAATATATTCTGCAATATATTCCTAATGGAATATTCCTAACGGAAAATAAAGCACAGGTTTCAGAGCTGATGCCTTGTCAGAAGGATCTAGTTTCCCTGGTGTTAATTTGGAGGTCTTCTTGTGACAGTATGGCCAGAAGTGCAAGAACAACAGGAGCAGTGATGTCTTGCTAATTATTATTTAGAGTCCTGCCATTCTTAAGGAAGGAATTTTAAATAGGATCGTCCACAGTTCCCGATTGTAGAGTGGAGCATTTTCTAACTCTACAATTAGCTAATGAGGGGTACAGTCAAGCACAATGGCCTGGAAGCAGTGAACAAAAATGAAAGCAAGAGAGAAAACCTGCTTCTTCAGAAAGCAGCGTGCCAATCATTTCAAGAGAAAATGGCGGTCAATCAAATCTTAATGTTCAATCAGTCAAAAGGTATTTATTGAATACCCATTATTTATATGCAGAATGCAAAGAGCTATAGGTCAAGGACTCTGGCCACAAGGACAAGACAATTCAGCTAGGTAGAATGGATTACTGACTATGCAACTTAGTATATATATCAAATGAATAGCACAGCTAATCTATACTTCCTGTGGTTATAAAAGCCAGCTTACAGGTTCTTGAATAATGAAAATTCATATAGCAGCTAATCAGATTAATTTACTAGATTTTCTCCTTGTATCAGCTTTTTACTCTATCTACTTGAAGCGACAAATTTCTGTTTCTAGCCCTAATTCCCTACTTCACTGGAGATTGCAATAAATAGTCTGTCTGTAAAGAATGGTGAGAATATGTAGGCAGCTTGGTTTCTCACACTGGCTTACTTGTCCCAAGCATCTGAAAGTGTGAAGAGAACACTGCAAAAGAGGAGAAGATATAAAGGGCTGGATAATGCATTTGGGAAACTGTGCCAAGACATAGACATGTATAAAATGGAATCCTTTGTTCAGCTCTAACTGACCCACCCAACGGTGAACTTGGACACTGCTTCCATCATAACTCCACAATAGATAGAACCTTGGGGAATGATGCAAGGTCAGCTAAGGTGGGCAATCCCCACCTCTCTCCTTTTTAAAAAGATTTTTTAAGCAAAAAATTGCCTGCCACTTCTGGCTTTCAAAGCCAGAAATAAAAATAATTACACTAGGCAGAAATCCTTTGGAATGAAAGTCTTGTAGCCAATCTCTCTTCATTTCAGTTCCTGAAGGACATCTTTTATGTAGTCCACAAACCGCTGTCCAATTTTTAAAAATTATTTTATAAACCTTCTTTAGAGCATATACCCACTACTACTTTCCTAGTATACATTCTCCTCTTAAAATTGTATTCTACTTTGATGTTGGACCTTTACACTTTGCTACTGAGAACATTTTAAAAATATTGATGACATTCCAATAATCATAGTGTGGCATTTCAAAAATTTACTGGATTGAGATCCAGAATGCCTGGGTTCCAGGCTCAGTGTGTTATTTCCTGGCTGGGCAGGTTTCTTCAACCATAAAAAGAGGAGTTGAACCAGACTGCTTCTGATAATCCTTGAACTGTGATTTCCACCATTTCTGTCTGAGAAAGGTTGTATAATTGGAAGCCATTCAATTAATTCAATGAATGGTAGCCACTGTGCCTTCGTCATCACCAGAACCATCTGAGTCATCTAACGATCTCTCAGATTACATAATCTCCTATTCTATCAAAGTTGAGATGCATTTCTTTTAAATTCTATATACGATGTTGTTAGTGGATTTTTTTAAATTAGAGAACTTGTGGGTTTACAGATAATCTTGCATAAAATTCAGGATTCCCATATACCACCCTATTATTAACACCTGTTACTGGAAATTTAATCCCAACCCACAAACAGGCCTTTGCTATCCACAATTTCCACTAGGTAACCAGCTATTGTGCTATTTTTAAAGCTTTATTTAGTTTTACTTTTATCTTAGTACTACACTCATTTCCACCCCCCTGAGGAAACTGCTTCCAGGGACAAGCTATTTTTCTGGTATGTATCCCAATATTAATAAAAGTGTTTATATTACTGTTTATTACTATATCCTGAATTTCCTTCTTATGCATTAGTCTCTTTTATGGATGATAATTCAGCTGTCTTACATTATCACCTCCAATGACAGACAGACATACACAAGGAAACACATACACATGCATACATATTCCACTGTTGTCCAAATTCAGTTATATCATTTAATTTGGTTAATTATATTTCAGCTGAGCCCAGAATATACTGCTTTCCTTTTTCTGTCCTCTTTCTTTGCTTAGGTTTCTATGTTTATAACATTCTACTGTATCTAATCTTTTCAGTATGTTCAAACACACCATGTAGTCCATCAGTTTTAATAAATACTATTTTATTTCAGACTTAGATGGATACTGGGTACTTTCAAAATTCAATGAGAAAACAAACAAACACGGCTCTAGCTTCCTAACATTTAATTAAAAACAAAAGCTATGTATTTAAAGCTATGGTTCTTTACACAATTATCCATATATATGAAGCTTTTATGTTTCTAAGACTTTCAGTCACAACATAGGTAGTTAATAAAATCAAAAGGATTTGTGATTTAACTACTAAAATGTTGAGGCAACATAATGAAAGAATATAACTGGGGAAATGATACTATATAACAATTACAAAACACTATGTACTAGTATCTGCATTAAGTATTAACTCATATAATATTTAAAACAACCTTGTACTGATTTAAAATGGCCTACATCCATTGCCACAACAGTACTCAGGACAACCTCCAACTCCCAAAGAAGCCCCTGTATTTCAACTGCTCATCCCCTCCCTACCCAAAAAACTGCTCCAGGATGTGTAAGTTCATTGAGGTTGGTGGGCCACACTATGGGAGATGTTTGTGTTGGATGTGGTGGGAGGTGTGGGAGGTGGGCAACATGGGAATCCGAGTGGGTTCCGTATAATATTTTAGGTAATCTAAGCACCTCTTAAAATATATGTATATATATATATAAAAAATAACATTTTTGTAAGCAAATACACATATATGCATATATATTTATATATCATTTTACAAATGTTTGTATGTATTGTGAGAATTTTGATTTTTACCCATAATAAAAAAAAAATAAAAAAATAAAAAAATAAAAAAATAAAATGCTATAATAAGAAAAAAAAACAACCTTGTAATGTTAGATTATATACATAATAACAGAAAAAAAAATTCATGGAACTACACTACAAAAAAAAGTGAACCCTAAGTTAAACCATGAAATATAGTTAATAGTACAATTATAAATATGTACTTTCTTCAATTATAATAAATATACCACACCAATGCAAGGTGGTAATAATAGGGTGCTATATGGGAATCCTGTATTTTATACACGATTGCTCTGTAAACCCACAATCTCTCTAATAAAGAAAAAAAGTCAAAACAAAGGAAAACAAATCTTTAAGGTAGACAACAATATTATTGCTGGATTAAGTAAGTTGCCCTTGGTTAGCATTGATAAGTAATGGAGACAGGATTTGAACTCTGCACTCCTCCCCCTGCCCCTAGTTTACTGAAGAATATTTTACATATACTTTCATCATTTTTTGGGTGTACAATTTAATGAGATTTCAAAAACATACACTGTCATGTAACAACAGCACCATCAAGATGTAGAATATTCCCATCACCCCAAAAAATGAATCCTGAAAGCTTGACTCCAGAGTATGGATATTTAACCATACTGTTGAAATTCTCCCAAATACTTATGTGTAGGCTTATCAGAATAGCAGGTTATTGTAGTGTATACAAAACATACTGTTTCCCTCTTGTATTGAGTCTTCTCAGGTATTTCAGCCTTCCTTTATAATGTCATTCCCATATCACTGCACTCTCATACAATAAGAACAAGAAAAATAGATTATAGCTCCAAACAGGAGAACCCATGGCACTTATACTCCTCCCTCCTACACCTGTGGAAAGCAATGTTAATTGATTTTGGCATTCTTCCCTGCTTAGCCCAAGGGCAGTCCCAGAATCTTCTCAAGCTAGCAGTTCAAGTAGACACGACAAAATCAATCAACTTTGCAAGTAAAATAAAATTCATTTACCTTCCCTATAGTGGTTGAGATCATTGGCTTTAGAATTCCACAAGCCAGGTTTAAAAATCCCAGCTCTACTACTTAGCTATTGACCTTGGGCAAGTTATTTAACCTCTATTAGCCTTACTTTCCTCTTTGGAAACGTGACAGTGATATATAGGTTTGTTGAAAGGAATATGAGAGAAAATCTGTAATTTGTTTCAGCTAGAAAGAGTTGAGCAAAGGTTTGAATAGGTAAAATAGTTGGGAAAACAAGATGGGCAAGCAGTGGCAGCATCTGGCTTCAAGAGGCAGTGGCTGCAGGAAGCACATGTGCCAAACGGAAAACCATTATTCCACTGCATTCCCTCCTGAGTATTGGAGGAGGGTGGATTGCAGGAACTTGGGGGAAATGACACTGCTCAGAGACCCCACTCTTAATCTTGCTTTCAGGGTACTGGGCAGTAAACTTTGCAAACCTTCCTACCGTCAAAGCAGTAAAGAAAAATTTCTTAGCAATCATCTCACGTTTGCTTTCCATCTACCCACTGGTGTGCTGCAGAGTGCCAATTCTGCTAAACTCCTAAATAAATCACCATTAATGAAGCATGTTGCACATACAGACTGCAACGGGTATTTTTTAATCACCTAAACTAAAGAAGAGTAAGCACAAAGCACTCTAATACCTAATATATTAGATGTCTGATCTAAAGTGGCAAGAACCGGATGACTTTCAGAGCTTTTACTTGGATGTACTTAGGAGAGAAGTAAGGCTTACTAGTATATTCATCATTATGCAGTTTGCTGATTGCTTGGACAGCCAAATCAGATATCTGGTAGACTAAAAGAGTCTGCATCTACTTAATCAGAAATAATCTTATTTCTTAAGCAGGAATAAGATTTCAAGCAAAGAAAACCTACAAATTATAATACATTACAAAAATAAAGGAGCTAGGGAAGCGGATGTGGCTCAAGTGGTTGGGCTCCTGTCTACCATATGGGAGGCCCTGGTTCAGTTCCGGGGCCTCCTAGTGAGGGAGAGCTGGCATAGCAAGATGACGCAACAAAGGGGAGACAAGCAGACACAGAGGAAACCTGCAGCAAAAGGACAGTGAGAGGAGACAGCGAGCACAAGCAGCAAGGAGGGTGGGGGAATAAATAAAAATTAAAAAATAAAATAAATAAATCTTGAAAAAAAAAATAAAGGGGCTAAAATCTTCTATTATACTCAGTCTTTTGCTCACAAATTATTAACCAAGCTTCTAGCGGCAATGAATAAGACAAATACAGTTTGCCCTCATGGATCTTATTTTATTCTACTGGGGAAGAATATAATAAAGTACTCTAAGGGGGTTGGAGCAGTAGACAAGGACACCAGTATTAGTCAAGAATATATATGGTCTTTGGAGATAATACTAAATTCAAATCTTAGTTTTTAGCTCCACTTCCTGTAATCTTTACCACAAATTAATTCTGAGCCTCCATTTTTTTTCATTTATAAAATAGAGGCATTGCCACCTACCACAAAAATTTATAGAGAAATTTATGAGATAATGCAGGTAAAATTGTTAGCAACATAAAGGTAAAGCAACACAATCTTAGTATGGGTTTCGTCTTAACCTAGGGAAAAGTCAAGTCTCTTTCTTACAATGAGTGGAATTTGGGGACATGAAATCATCCTCCTTTAGCTAAAGTCATAATATAGGATCTGTATTTACAGCAAACTGTGCAGTCCAAGTCTTGTGCTATCAGTTTCTGAAGTATTAGATTATTCATTTAACAAATATTTGTTGATACCTGCGATATGGGAGGCACTTTTAGGCACTGGAATCATAGTATAGTTGAGAAGTGCCATTGGGGAGCTCTCATTGTAGTGCATTTCCAGGTTTATTTGCCCATGCACCCATTTTCTTGAAGAACAGTTTAATTTCCTGTGAATCACAATTCATGTATCCCTGTCCCTCAGTCCATGAATGCATGCCAGTGATGGGATGCTTTCACTCCACTTGACAAACTCTACTGGATTCTTATTTGGTACACAATAGTTTTCCAGAAGCTTCTTGCAAATGAAACAGATCCTTTAAGTTAGCTCTCACTTCCATTTTCATGCCTTTTACACTTAAATCTGTTTCTCAGGGATGAAACATTGTAGAGTGATAAAAATGACAAGATAGTTTTTCTTGAGTGCTTACTATGTGTCAGTTATTCTACAAAGACTTTATATAGTTGACCAAATCCTCTCAATAATTTGAGGATGTAAGCATATGATGATTATTTCCATTTGTCCAAGAGGAAAGTAGGGCTTAGTGGGGAGGTATGAGAGCCAGTGTTTTGTTTTGTTTTGTTTTTTTGGTACACCTTTCTCTGCTTTCTTTTAGGCTTGTAAGTGGCCAATTTCCTCTCAGCCTATTTTGCCAGGGCCCATAGCATTGACATTCAAAAAGAAAAAAAATAGGGTAGAAAACCATATTGCAAAGGTTGCCTTTTTCTGCATTAGTGGGTCTATTTCATTATCAGATACAAACCGAGGAGACTGAATTACAACACATAGATCCAGAATCATTAGCATATCTAGGGACTTTTTTCCCTTCTTATATGAACAGCAGAAATTGTGAATGTGACAGTTTAAAAAAGGTTATTTATTGCCCTTATCAGTGGGCGGTTGTCCATCTCGTTGGTGTAAGGGCAAAAATAGGCAGCAAGTGATAAACATGTTCTGTGTTTAATCAGGCTGACTTAGGCCAAATTGGGCAAACACTAGTTGGGACTGAAAGAACCAGATTTCAGGCCTGGCCTGTCACATATATAACAGATGTCCCTGTAGTCCTGGGTGTGAAATGAGCACATGCTGCCAATCTACTTTTAAACATTCTATTTATGTTCTTATTTAAAATGCGATAAGAGTGATCATTTCCAGTTATAAAGTGGCTTTTTATCCAAGAATCTCCAAAGGATAGTGTATTAATTCTTACTACACTGGTTGAGGATTAGGGTCCAGTATAATACTTTTTTTTTTAGTCAGGGAAACTGGGGCACAATATACAGTGGGTACACAATGTTAGGTAAATAAAAAAGAAATAGACATCTTTCTTATTTTTTTCTTAAGATGCTGCTGGGGAAAATAGTAACTTTAGAGTGGAGAAACCCAGCAGACTCCACTGTAACTAAGTCATCAAAGTTAACATCACCAAGACTTATTGGCCTCCTGTGCCCTCTGATATGATACACTGAGGAGGGTACAGCGCTCTTCTGTGATGTCCTTGCCAACAGTTCATAATCTCAATCTAATCATAGGAACTGAGGAACATTCTAGAACATAACTGATTAGTCTTATTCAAAAGACTAGGAAAGGCTGAGGAACTGTTACAGATTAGAGAAGACTAAAGAAAAATGGATACTAAATCCTGGAACAGAAATAGGGCATTAGTGGAAAAGCTGGTGAATTTCGAACAAGACCTGTAGTTCAGCTAATGGTATTGTAACAATGTCAATTTCCTAATTTTGATCATTTTATTAGAGTTACATAAGGTGTTAACATTAGGAACACTAGCATATAGGAATGCTGTATGATTTTTTGCAACTTCTCAGAAAGTCTATAATTGAATCAAAATAAAGCTAAAGATACATAAATCACCTCCTAGCCTGAGAATCAGAATTTTTATCTCATCTTTTACAATAGTGGAGCTATCCTCCTTGACAAAAATGTACACACATCATACCAGTATAGCTGTTACATTCATGGTTTTGTCACATCATTTTCTGGAGAAAGTTCAAGGATCATAAAAATTTGCCCACTGAAGGCAGGGTGGTCAGAGGAAAAATTATGTAAAGAAAAAATAATGTCTGGAGACCCAGGCTGCAATCAATACTGTCAATTTTGCTACTTTGTTGTGATTTAATTAAATATAGACTGCTGAATAGTCAAATTAAGGTATGAAAAGAAACAAGTTTACCCTGTTTATCTTAATGAAGGAAAAAGCCAGCATTCTGTATACTTCTTGTAGGCTAAAAATACAGCACATAGATTCACCCTAAATTTCTCATTTACTACTAGTGTGAGATCTCTGTGAAGATCAGATTAAAATATGAAAACAGGAATAGCTTCAATGCTACAATTCTGGGTTTTGCTCCTGATATCAAGCTACCTCCTTAAATTAGCATTGTGGTCAAGTTGTGGGGAGAAGAAAATATTGTGATTTTACTTACCTGTGGAGACCCGAAAAGTTGAATGATGTACAAAAGCATTTTGAGACTAGAATTCTAGTTGTGATAACATAAATTCTGAGGTCTGGCAGAAGGACAAAAGAAAGACTGAAATAGTTGATTTTGCTTCAGGAAAATTAAATTTCATGACTTCAGTTAAATGGCACATGCCTACATAGAGTGGAAGTTTTTATTTTATTGCCTACCAGCCACTCAAACTTATTACCACTCAGATGCAAACTGAAGGACAGTATTTTCAACTACAGAAAATTACTTGGTAATTGCTGTCCTCTTGTGCCTGTGTTTATCTAACTATAAATATATGTAAGCTCTTATATTTTATACTTTTTTAATATTTTTATATTCTTATACTTTCCCAGCATCACATTTCAGGCTCTGTCTGTTTCTCAGGTTCCCTTACAGAACCTCAGTTAGAAGGAAAGCAAAATAACCCCTTGGGAAACAGTAACCTTCATGGAAGGAAAAGAGTAGCCCACATAAATGCAATCAAATAGTCTTTCTTTCAAATATCCAGCTGAATGCAAATTTTTAACTAACTCTACAGATAAATATTATCTTATGTGCTTTAACAGTTTTTGGTGCACAGTAAGTACTCAACTTGGGGCCAATAGGGATGGGGATGGGGATGGGGATGGGGATGGGGATGGGGATGGGGATGGAAATACCTCCGAGGGTGATGATTGACCTGTGTCACTTCTAAGCTCTCAACATCAAGTTCTCTTAAGAGATTATACTTTCCCCTAAATTCACGCATTTGAAGAATGAGCCTGGTAGCTATGGTGCACATGTTCAGAGAAACCAGGGAATGTACCAGAGAAGAAATTTATTACTTCCCTTTTGTTGATTTTAACAAGGACTCTAAGGAAGAACCTCTTTGATCCAGACCCCCAAGCCTTACCAAAGACTTTGTCCCATTTTTTTTTTTTAAACACACAATCCTCAACCACAACTTCAAAAGCCACCAATTTAAGAAATCTATTTTGTACCTCAGAAGATGTTACATATCTAAGCTATTTCCTTATAGAGCCAGAACACAGAAATCACATTTCTAAATTACGTATAATTTCTCAGGGCTCAGTTGTTAGCACAATATACTTTGTTCTGTAGAAGACCAGGATTTTTTTTTAAAAGGCACTTTTTAAGTGCTTCACTGTGCTAGGCTGGATAAAGTGGACATATTTCATTTATTGTTAATTAGTGACCACAATATTTTGCTGCATTCTAATTGAGCATCCCTTCCAAAAATACTTCATGTATTTGTAAGTAACAGTGGAAGTGCACAAGGACAGGCAGGACATTTAATTATGCTTATATATATTTATGTGCCCCACTGGTTCTATTGTCTTAAAACAGACCTAAGGCGAGGCTCTTCTAGGTTAATCGCTGTTGCCAAGGAAAATGTACACGTTTGCCTTCAAAGTCAATCATTTCCTTCAGGTGTAAAATCAGGTTAGCCTCTTAAGGCCAATTTTTCTCTAACCAAATATACATTAAAAAGCCTTCTTTTTAAATAAATATTTGCTCTTTACAAAAAAATTTCCAATACTCCTAAGTGAAAAGACACTTTAATGTCCACAATGGCAAGAAGATAGTTTCAGGGAAAATTATCAAATGTTCTTGGTTTCTTAACAAAGCCAGACTGTACCTGTCTGAGGGAAGAATCTGGAGTAATGGGCCACCAATGGTAGATTCCCTGGGAAAGTTTTATAGCAGCATAAAAAGATCCCATGCCTGAGCATTCCAGCCCCTCCAGCCCATTCTACACACTCTAGGTAAAGCTATATTGCCATAGTGCAAATCTGGTCATGCCACGCCTCTCAAACTTCCACCTGCCTTCAGTAGAACCAGGCCAGACCTGCTTAATCCAACTCTTACCCAATTCCCCAACATAGATCGATATTAGAGCCATGTTAAATCATATGTTACCTGGATACACCTGGCATTCTTGACGCTTTACCTTTGCACCTGCTGCTCCTGTCTCTACCCCTCTGTGGCTAATTTCAAATTTGAAGCTCCGATGAACTTCTTCTGGAAGCTTTCTCTGACCTAAGAATGGTTTAGTACTTCCCACACGTGCTTTGACAGCATGCAGAATTTCCCCTATTAGAGCAGCTACCATCTGTGTTGTAACTTTTGTCTTTCTTCCCCTTTGTTATTATAAATGCCCTGAAGGGAGAGATGACGTCTGTCTCACTCACCAGTGTACCTCTTGTACCTTTCACTGTGCCTGGAAAGCAAGCACAGAGCAAATGGGTTAATCTGATTCAATATACATTTATTGTGTGCATGCTTTCCACATCTGATAATTTTATAAGTTGCAAATATCCTCCTGGTATCCTCAAATACCACAGGATCTTCATTCTAAAGATTAATTTTGATTACACAGGATAAGAGCTGAATGAGGTTTGTGATAAAAATTTGATCTAAATCAGGGGTTCTTAACCAGGGGGGGTCCATGGAAAGATTTCAGTGGGTCTGTGAGCTTGAATTGAAAAAACTCAACTTATTATTATTGTCTCTGACCTCTGATGTTGTGTCATAAAACTATCTGCCATTACATTCTGAGAAGTGCTCCGTGGAACAAAAAAGGTTAAGAACCCCTGAAAATGAAATATCAATTCACATACAGTACACAGAATATTCTGATGATCAGATTTTTTTTACTCCAGTCCAGTACCTAAAGAAAATAGTTTTAATTCCCAGTAGAAATGAGAATTTTTGTTTCATCAAATGTTAATCCCTACAATTAAACTAACTCAAATATTAGTTTGGCTCAGGAAGCATTTAACATTATTTTGTAAATTGCTTGAATCAATCTGTTGTCATTAGTCTAATAGAAAACAGGGATATTGAAAGAAATAATTTAGATGATGATAACTTTTGGTGACGTGTATTTTCAGAAATGAGTGTTCTCTATTGTTAGAATTAAGCAGAATTAGTCTGAAATATTGTCTTTCACATGCTTTTCTGTATTTTCCTCTTGTACTTATAAATCCCAACTTATATTATACTTATAATTATACCTTAATTCTTTTATTAGCTGCAAACTCTTTTAGGGTAGGGAATTTTATGGTTCTTCACAACACATTTGGCATACTGCCTTTCACACCATAGTGGCTGAACTATGTGTGAATTTGGTACCAAGGAGAGGGGAAGTGCTTTTGCAATTATCAAAATGCTGGAACGGTTTTATAAATGGGTAAGGGGTATTTTTTGGAGGAATTGTGAGATGCTTGGTAGAAAAGACCTACAGTGCTTTGAAGAGACTTTTTATGATGCCTTGGAAGTAAATGATGAAACTATTATTGGAAACTGGAGGAAAGGTGATCCATGTTTTAACGTTGCAGAGAACTTAGCAAGATTAACTCCTGGTGTTATATGGAAGACAGAATTTGAAAATGGCAAACTGGAGCATTTAGCTGAAGAACTTTCCAAGGTAAATTCGGAGAATGTGGGTTGGCTTCTCCTTGCAGCTTATAGCAAAATACTAGATGAGTGAAATACACTAAGGACTGAACTTTTGGGTACAAAGAAAACAGAAACTGATTCCGGAACTTCAAAGTTTCTGGAAATCAAGTTCCCAGATGAAAGTGCCCCATTTGAAGACTCAGCTAAACCTGGAACTTGTAAATCAGAATTGAAGATGCAGTTATCTTGGAAAGATGTGGAAAGTCTTACTGTCTGATGGCTTGGACCCCTGCTTCTTGTATGCTAAGCCAACAAGGTTTTTGAGAGCACTGTATGATCAAAACCACTGTTCACTTGGACTAAAAAGGAAATGGAAAGGAGACATTGAAGAAGAAACACCTTTAAGGAGAAACCCATGGAAGCTGAGATCTGGAATTAAGACATCACCTTGGGCCAAGAGAGGAGCCCCACCCATGTATACAGAGAGGGTGAGTTTACCCTAGCAGTTGAAAAGTGTGGATGTTCCCACCCGATGTTCTGGGAGAGTTTTGCCACCCCAGTGTGCAGAGAGGGCAAGTTTGCCCCAGCAGTTGAAGAGGGTGGATGTTCCCACCTGATGTTCTGGGAGAGTTTAGCTGCCCCAGGGTACAGGGAGGGTGCAATACATTTCTCAAAGATTAGGGCAGTTAAGGTCAGCACTCCATAGGTCTGAGAGGGGTGCACCTGTCCCCCATGGATTAGGGAAGGCCAGGTGGTTAACTCGTTGCTCTGAGAGGGTTGAGCCTATATGCCAAGGTTAGGGAAGGACAGGTGGTCAATTTATTATTCTGAGAGGGTTGAGCCTGTATACCAAAGGTTAGGAGAAATGTTGTCTTCACCTCACTGTTCTAGGGGGGCTAAGGCTCTAACCCAAAGATTGGGTAAGGTGTGGCAATCACCCCAACACTCGTGGAGGGTGAGGTCTAGAACTTGGCCGACACCCAGATGCTTGATGAGGGTGGAACCAAGAAAGTGGCCTTTGGGCAAGCCTGTGGAAAGGGTGGGTCCCCATGTGGCCCCAAGGAGAAGACAGCATCTTCTTAAGAATGACTCTCAGACTTTGAAATCAAATGGAGGGTGCCCTGCAGGTTTACTGAACTGTAGAGGACCCATGACTCATGTTTAACCTCCCAATTTCTCCTTATGGTAATGAAAATGTTTATCCTTTGTCTTTCCATTTGTGTATTGGAAGCAGTTAAATGGTTTTATAAGTTTCAGAGGTCTACAGCAGACAGGACTTTGCCTCAAGACGAACTGTATTTCTTTAAACTGATTATGATATGATTTTGTACTTGCATTGTTACTGATTTAAGGTTTTTTGAATATTGTAATTTATTTTTGGAATTCAGAGGGTGGAGTATAGTAGTTTGGCAGTTTGATATATTTATGAATTCCAAAAACAGATATTGGATTATGCTTGTAAACTGATGTGTTAATCTGGGCATGATTAAATTATGATTAGGGTGTTGACTGGGCCATGTCAGTAGGGTGTTGAGTCCCATCCCTTGGTGTGTGGGGAATCAAATATAAAAGGCATGGCAAAGGACAGAGTTGCAGTAGTTTTGATGTTGGAGTTTTGATGCTGGAGCCTGGGGAGGCAAGCAGACGAAGGAGCTTGGTCGTGAGGAAGGAGAGAAGGTCCCAGGAACAGAGGAGCCATTCACCTGACAGTTCACAGCTGGCCTTGTGGGGAGAGGCAGAGCCTAGAGAGCCTCATAGTCTACAGCTGACCTTGTGGAGGAAACAGCGGAGCTGAGCCTGGAGAGAAATGGAGCCCCGGGAAGAGAGGAACCCAAGAAGCCTGAACCCTGGAAAACATCTACAGCTGCCTTGCTCCAACATGTAGCAACAGACTTTGGTGAGGGAAGAAACTTATGCTTTATGACTCAGGAATTGTAAGCTTCTACCCCAAATAAATACCTTTTATAAAAACCAAACCATTTCTGGTATTTTGCATCAGTATCCCTTTGGCTGACTAATACCGTACAAGAGCAGACAAACTTTTCTGTTGACCAGCAAAATGCAACATTTGTATTTTCCAGAATTTATTCCTTTAAATACTAACATAAAGTACCCTGAATGTTCTTGCCTTTTTTTTTTTTTTTTTTTTTTTTGCTTTGTTTGTAGAAGTACCATGAGTTTTAATTCATTGGGGCCTAATTAAATGAATCCATTTAAGTGAGGCTTGGTGCTTTCTTACTCTGGTCTTACCTGTCTCAAGAGTCAGTTATGCCTTACGCATGTTTTTTTTTTTTTTTTTCACCCTTTACTTTATAGTTTGAGAAAAGTATTCTCCTTGATAGAGGAGATCGTGAAGATAGATAGTTTTGTGTTCTTCGTCAGGAGGGGCATCTTGTTTAAAGTACTAAATTGGGTAACAAGGAATTCTGAGTATCCATTCTAGCTCATTTTCATTTCCTCTCTGTTGTTTTACTGTTTCTCTAAATAAGGTGGCAATATTTAGGTTGCAAACGACGAGTTTATTAATAAGTAAAATATTAATAAAAACCTTATAAGTTGGTAATTCCAAATAATGTTGATCATTCATAATATATAGTAGAAATCTTCTAGTAGAAACTAAGAAAGGAGAAAAGACTCATGACAGAGTTGATGATAACACATATTTGTATATTTACATTAAGAAAATGTTTATTTCCTTTTATGAATTACTTAAAACTCTTACATTCCTAACAAACTGATGCTGCATTACATGGCATTCCCCATTATTATTACAGAAAATGGGTAGATTTCCTTTTTTTTTTTTTCTTTTTTTTTTTTCCAAAAAATGGTTCTGCAATCATTTCATAGTAATATTGGTGATGTAAACCATTCCTTCTACTTTTGTCCTAATATAAGTTTAGTTATCTGTTTAAAAGTCCATGTATCTTTGACCATCTCATAACATACTAATCCTTTATGATGTTGGAAGAACAATAAAGAAGGGGTGTGTGTGTGTGTAGTACATACACACTTATATGCAGACACATGTATACACGCACAGTCAACCTCTCTCCTCCTGCCATCCGCACACATTTTGGGTTTTCTAGTTAAAAATCCTCCCTTCTCAAAATACTGAATCAGATTTCAAAAACCGTACCATTTCTCTTCTGATAAAGATTTTTCTATTAAGCTAAGCCTTTTCTTGCTTCTCAAAGAATCCACTCAAAACTGTGCAACATGATCCACAGACCTCCGGAATAAAATGAGAGCTGACATATTTTGATTGCTCTATACCTAGCATTCTCTTTTCACAGTCACTATTTGATTTCCTCAGATGTTTCCTTTGCTCCTCATTTCATAACTCAGATATATAATGACTCTTTTCTTTTTACCTCCTCTAGTTTGTCTTAATTTGCATGCTTCTATGAAAAGAAAGACTGGTTTTCTTGTACATTTGTGGACCTTTGGACAAAACCAAGAGAAATGGAGATGCTAAAAAGAAAGAAGGCCCGCTTTGTCTCACTGTTTTCTAGATATAAAACACTTCCAAGGTGAGTCCACACTCCTTGGCTCCCAGATACACTGGTGACTTCAGCTATCTCCCCTAAGCATATGGCTCCACTCTATCTCCAGCCAAGCCCCCTTTCCACACACAGAATCCCATGCCCCAAATATCTAATTACTCGCTGAGTATTTCCCCCTTGAATCTTCCCATTCAATTCATGGGGAAAAAATCATCTCATAAACAACTTTGTTTCCTTCTCCATAAACCAATACCATCAAGAGACTTTCATTTTTTCTAGTTAAATCTATGCTTTGTTCTTCCAGTCACCCAGGCTTGATGACCTGGGAATATCACTGATTTCTTCCAATGCTTATCCTTCCTAATTCCCTATACCTCCATCACTCACTTCTAGTCAGTCACTATGTTCTGCCTTTGATATCTCTTAATCCTACATTATATGTTGTGGTGACAATTAAATATTACCCGGAACCTATGAAGTATTCAATAAAAGTTAATTATTATCATCACACCAAATATTGTTATATTCTCCTGCTGTCACACTTTCATGCATGTTAGGATGCGCTTTCTGCTTTGGACTACCATCATAATTCCTAAAAATACTTCAGATCTTGCTCAGATCTTTTCTCTTCCATTTAACTTTACGGCCAGGATAGCCCATGGCCATTTCCGCTTTTGCTCTCCTATAGCATTTATTATTTCCACTGTTCATTCAATCAGGTACTTTCGTGACATCATCTATATTTAATTGAGCTGTGCACTGTCTCTTCTTTTGGTACTTTGCCCCTACTATTTTTATTTTGTTTTCCCAATTATATTGTGAGTTTCTTGAGAACAGGGTATTGCCTGCATCCTCATATGTTTATAAGAACACATATAATGTCCAACACAGAGTATTCCAAGGGTGATTAAAACCTTTTTTTAAATTGATATTGATTGGTGACTTACAATATTCTATACAACTTTTTTGGTAGGATCAAGCATGTATAAAAATACACTTGGATGCCCAGAGTCTGATTATGATTACATAGGGATAACCTCTTTTTCTATCTTTTCTAAGGAGTCCTTAGGCACAGCAGAGTGTCCCCATCATGTAGCAAAATGCTTAAGCCCACTCTAATAATTTTGTGAAAGAGAGAGCATCAATTGTTATTTATGGGACTGATTATGAATACTGGCAAGTGGGGTTCTCTAAGTAAGACTTTAATTTATTAAGATCTTATTTTAAATACTATGCTTCTTGTACCTGAGCTTATAAATATATAGCTGCTCTATCATTACAGTTTACTGTATAAATAAACAACAAGGGTTCTTTGGTATGTTCTCAGAGGAAAAAAAACAACAGGCCAGATATATCTAAAATATTGGAAGCTAAAGACGAGCAGAGAGAAGCTTGTCCCTTCCACACTTCATACCAAGCTAGCTCTTGATTGAAACAGAAAAACACAAATCCACCACACAGAAAGCAACAAGGTATTTGTTTCTTAATGTGTTATGTAAAACAACACTTAATGTAAAACAACTTAAATTCTCAAAATTATATAGGTGAAAGACATTAATTTTTGGAGAACACATTATTCTGATTCTTGAAGCAGTCTTGGACCATTTGTGAACACAGAGAAGGGATTTCTTACTCCGCACAATGAACTCTTGTAACACCTAACTTCATACTGTGGAAAGTCGAAGGGGGCTGTAGTGAGTGGAGCAATGGGATTGTCTTGCTTTGGCTCCTTCTCATCCCTCATAATATCAGGCTTTCTGTAGTCAAAATCCATGAAGCGGTGAAGCGGGTGAGCTCCAAGTTGGCCTGAGGTATTTCCAAAAACAAATGCACAGTAAAAACCAAAGCTAAAGCCCTTTTCACTGTTATTTATTCTCAGAACCCCAAATCCCAGGTGACCTAGGGCTCCTGCTAAATGGAACACAATTCTAAGAGGGAAACACTTGATTATACTTGTGCTCCCAGAACTGTCACTCCAGCATGCCTTATTATTTGTTTATTAAATGGTTTTCCTCTGGGTTTTATTTTAAAAGGTTGCCCCTGATTCTGAGTGCTTTCAGTGAACAGCTCTGTGTTGACTCAGTGACTTTTCAAATCTAAGGTTAGGTGCTTAGCTCTTTATTACAGCTGCAAGACTGTTACAGTTCTACTCCTTTCAGGCCAAAATATATCCTCATTTTTCAAACTAATGTTGGCCAGTGAGCCATATATTTTCTGTAACTGACAAAGATGTTTTTCACAGCAATTGGGGGTGAAAATAAATGGTGCATCCTATGGCATACCAATGTATACAATCTGCCTGTGACCTTTCCTAAAATTAACTTGCATTAATGCTGGTGATTTTTATTCCAGCTCTCTTAATGCCCATTCACTGCAGTAATAATAGAATGCATGGAAATGGTTCTTTGCAAGACCATGGTTGACAAAACAGAGGCACACTTTGGAGAACATGGAGTCCCTTTCCTGTATCCTGACCTGCTCTCTAGCCCAGAACGCATGCCACTCACTCCCCAGGGCATCTACCAAGACAACATTGTGACTTCTTCCATTTTGACTCAAGAGGCAATTTTGCCACTTCATTTATGAGAGAAGAAAAAGTGCCACAAAGCATCTCTGTGATGGCAGAGGCCTCATGCTGTGAGTTGATCTTGCCACCCTGAAACTAATCTGGAAATATTTGTACCTTAATCTCCTGCAGAAATAAACCTTCTGGATCTCTCAATCTGACATCCAGCAAAATTTGTACTATATCAGTTGTTGCTAGGCACGCTGTTATGAATAAAAAGAAAATGCAGAAGCTTAAGCCTCGTGATTGAGAGATTACTTCTTGTTTATATTCTTTCTTTGCAGAAGATTTTCTGGTGCTAGTTCATTACTGAGATTCTGTGTCCTCTGCTCTACTATTTTCTCTTTGCTACTTCCCTTCCTTTGCCGTTAAATCACATCTTACAATCAAACCTTTTAACCTGGGTCTACAGAAGGCCTGTTTTGCTTATCTGACTATTAGAGGTCCTCAAAATGTAATTGCAGGCTTATTTATCCAGAAGATAAGGATGGTAGCTGAGAGGGCAGTTGGCTGCAGCTATTTCACACCCAGTCTTGCTTCTAGCATCCTTGCTGATCTTATCAAGAACTATTCCTCACATAATTCAACCTGCCGTTATGTTCAGGCTAAAAATAAAAACGATGCTGCTAATGTGGCATTAGACAGCAAGGGACCTGTGCTACTGACCCACAGGTAGGCTGATACCTGCAGGGAGTATGTCCTGCCCAGGTCACCACATACCCCAGAGTTAGTTTCAATGACCTACATGCCGTCTCCATATTGCTGGTTTAAAACAGTCAGAAACACCTGTGCAGTGCTTCTTAGTTTCACAACTCAATTCTACAGAGATAAATATTAGAGTTGCCAAGGTCAGTGGCCCCGCCTAACGGTATCCTCGGCAGCTAGTCAAGATGGCATCTCCTCTCACTGCAAGCTAATTAAGAGTTGAAGGAGGCCTCTAAGTTAGTGGCACCAGCACATAGTTTTGCCCTCAGCAGTCTGAGAACAATCTGACACATACTCTAGTAGATGCCAATGTGTTTGCTTCAGCAAATTTAAGTGGCTCTACTCTGCCATTGACTGCCAATTAATTTTAAACCAAATGTCTTAGAGAGGTTATATCAGATATCCTTGAAAAATTATATGTGACAAATGTAGATTATATCGTGTCTTGAACAGTGAATAGTCTTAAAATTCCTAAGTTTACCTTCTAATGTACCTATTTAAGGAAGAAGGATGAAATGCCAAATGCTTTGGGAATTCTATATCAACTCTACTTATTCTGCCCTATTTTTTTTTTTATATAGGAAAAGGGTTTTTCTCTCGACTTATTTGCAAAATTAGGTTAACAATAGCACACTGGGAAGTTCTGTTGGCACAGGAGACTGATGAATGCATAAAGGACTGTATGGTTAAATATTTTTATTTTACTCCCACTTCACTCCTGAGAAACATCTAAGTAAAGTGCTCTGTAACACACCAACTCCATATCTCCAAGAACCATCTAGAAAAATCTGCCACATGCAACAGCTAGTGCAAAGGCACTAGATTCAAGATTTTTCAAAATTCAATCAAGTTCATGTGTACAAATAATTCTCCAAATACTCTAAATCTGGCCCCAAGTCCCAGAAGATAGCTGTAGAAAGCTAGGAGAGTAGACTAGGAGACAAAGATATGGGTTCGAGTTCCTACAATGCAATGAATTAAAGAAGTCTCATAAGCTTCAGTTTCCCCTTCTACAAAATAAATGCTTTGTAATCCTAACTTCCTATTTCAGTATTCCTGCACCCCTCAAGAAATCATTATGAGTACACTGATTAATTGACAAAATCGACCATTTTCCCTTCTTTGCACTTTATTCTCATCTATCTTTCCTGTGTCAATTGGCAAATGGCCAGAAAAGTTCAGCAAGCACAGAGTACAAATTATTTATTTAAGCTTGGATCAAGACAAATGAAATATATCAAACATAATTACAAAAAATTTACTTTTCCCTGCTATTGGCCCTATTTTTGACCTGCAATTAGTTATTGAAATGGTTGTGTAACTCACTACTTTATTAATTACAGCACTATTTCACATCTGAAAATAATCCATATTTCAAATTTTTACAGACAGTGGACAAATCATACTGAAACATTTGGCACTTTTTAAGACCAGTGAAACCATCTATATCAGCAGGCAATATCTTATATGACATCCAATTCCTGGAGTGGAAGCAGAACAAATAAAATTTTATCCCACATCCTTATTTCTCCTTTCTGTTCTGCAGCCACACATCTCTACTCTCACAGTTGATTGCTTTGTTTTGTTGCCAGAGAAATTAATATTCAGTGCCCATGAGGAACATGGCTCCAAACTAGTTGTTTGGTTACCCAACTGAGTAGTGCCAAGCAATATGATGCAACATCATGCAATCAAATTTTGGTATGGTGCATTTTTAAAATGCAACCATGACTTCTTTCAAGTGCATTACTAATCATAAAAGGAAATAATCACCCATAAGGAAGGGAAAGAAATTGTATGCTTGGTAATTTATATTGGCTTCTTTGGATAGCACTTAAAGAGCTCGGAATTTTTCTAATCATCGAGTAGTTGCTCAAAATATACTTGCTGATACAGGAACTGATGATGAGATTATGCCATATTATCGCTTCCTCTGCTACTTTACTCTTTCAATAGACAAACTGTATATGTTTAAAGACATTTTTTCAAAGTAGTTATTGAATCCTGCAAGGAAAAAATTAGAATGACCCTGAGTTCCCTCTTGTTTCTAAACCTGCAAGTGCTGAATGATCAGTGGCAAGTTACAGTATACAATAGAGTATCCCTTCATGAAAAGTATTTCCCATTTTGGAATATCAGTTATCAGAAGGTTAAAAAAAAAAAAAACTACTCCATCAAAAAAATTCTACATAGGAGAACTACATAGGAAAACTACTATATTGCAAAACTACATTGTCTTTCAAGTATGTAGATGTTCCACATAAGGAAGCAAAACCTGGAAATCTGGTTACTTATATCAACAATTTCATATGTTTTCCTTTTCATATATATTCCTTTATTGTGAAGCAGATAAAAAGAAATCACATTTGTGAAAATATAATGATTTTTGTATCAAGCTTTTGTCACGAAGGACAAAAAGTCAAAATATGTTTTATAAGTGAAAATAACGTGGACTACTAATATTGACTCTCTTCGGGATTTATACCCCGGGTACTTCCTAATGCTTCTGTTCTCAAGATTATTATCTTAGGGTAGAGATTAAGGGGAAAATAATGAAGTCGTTAAACTAAGAAAAATCTACCTTCTCTCCCAAGACACAAGTCTGAAAAGAAGTTAGTAATAATGGACAAAAATTCAAAAGACAAAGTGTGCACGTAGTGGGTTGGGAGCAAGCTGAAGTTCATAAGAATGGCTAAAGCATTTGCCTTAAAAAGTAACATAACATATTCAGAGAGTTGAATTTTATCTCTATATTACTTTTTCCTATACTACAGGTTTAAGTTGATTTCAAGAATAAATTGCTATCCTAAATTATTCAATTTCGCCAATAGGATTCTATGGATGATCCTTAATAAAATAATTACCAAAGTCAACAAAATTTCAAAACCTGTGAACTCTTTTTCCTACTTATAGAATAATCATGGATACCACAGTATAAATTCTAGGTGCTAAATGATATAAGGAAACTAAGTGTTCAATAATAGGTTATAATTAGTTCATATTTAAGGAATATAAATTTGATGGCATATTGTATGGTCATTCAAGATAGTTCATTTAGGTCATATGAAAACAGAATGTCTATAACATGAAATAATAAATTATAGACCATTAAATATATGCATAGATATATATATGTGGAATCCAGAATTAGAAATATGTAAAATGCATATGCATGTGGGCCAAAACTAGGTATGAATACACAAAAAGGAATATAACTGCCATTAGGGATTTTATGCAATTTTTTGTTAAATTTTCAGTGCTGTTTTTAAAAATTAGCCAATTTAAGAATCTACCTATAACATAAAATATAAGCATATAGGGCAGCCGTTATGAAAATTAACAAGGGCAACAGATAGCTTCAAATCTAAATATTAGAGAACTGGTCTGTAGAATTTTAAACTATAAATACAAAGCTAAAGACTAGTGTGTGCACTATTCTATATTTTCATGAATGGATTATCATTTTTTTCATTTGGGGAAAAAGTGTGCACTAACAGTATTAGAAATAGCATCAAGCCATTTATTGACAGAGAAAAATCTCCAAAATGCACTACTATGTAGATCAAGAAGAGTCTGCATATTATTGGAAAAGGGGTTAGCCCATAGTTTACTTAAGGAGGTCAAAAGGAAGGAGGGATGCTATTGGAGATGACCCCCTATTTCTTTCTGCTCAGCTGGCACACTTCTACAGGAAAAGAAATGACTTAGCCGAGTCATGCGCTCAAGAAGAAAACACTGAGCATGCCCTTTTTTGGTCCTCTTTTGATTGGCTCGGGTGTTTCTCCCTAAGGTAAAAATATGATGTGACTGAAGATAAATGAAAACAAATCCCAACTGGTAAAATGTGTGCCAAAATAGTAACTATATTTAATCTGGAGGGTAGCAATACTTGTAATTATTTTTCCTATATGTTTATAATATATGTATCAGACTTGCATTGCTTGTGTACTTTTAAGTTAAAAAGCAAGATGCAGCTTCCCTCTCTATACATATGCTATATAAATTTCCATTTATGTGGCCAATAATAATAACCAAGTATTTAGTACTTAGTTTGTGCCACTCAGTATTTATAAATGCTTTATAAGTAGTATGACTTATGACAGATGGATGTGTGGATTTATGGATAAAAGGATGAATGGGTGGAAAATATAATTTGTCTTTCTAAACATTCTCATGATTTTGGTCCCTGACACTAAGGCACTGCCCAAATTCCAGGGGCTAGCTAATGGTAAACTTGAATATGTTATCCTAGATCATGAGGTGTTCAAATTCCCCTAGAAGTATCTTAGGCTGTTTCAAGCTGATACCTATTCCAAATAATTTGAACAGTAAACACTTTTCATTTGATATAAGCTATATATTTACATCCAGAGAAAAATGTGAGATGGACAAGCAGATGTGAATAGCTATAGCACAAAAGGCAACAAAACATCCTGGTAACTAATGGAGAGATTATAGACATAGGTCTCTCCCAAGTGCAAGAACTCCGAGTCCTCTGTATCTTTAAGTAGAGGAGTTCATACCCTGATATTACCCTGTTCACTTCCCAGACACTGTCTCAGATCTCCCAGCTCTATTCTATATCTTCTGCCCTGTTAGATTCCTGGGAATTTCTGTGACCGAAGCAATAATATGTTTTGAGTCGGTATTCTGGCTCTCAACAGTCGCCTGATAACAGTACCAATGTAGTATATAGAAATATGCAGTTTATGGTTTTCTAAATTTCTCCTATAGAGTAAATGAACATAAAGTCTGATTCTCTCCCCCCACCCCCCCTTTAGAAATCTGTTATATCTTTTCATCCACAATAGTAGCAAACAATACATGCTCTGGATGATGAACAGGACTTAAATCTCTATTATTCACTTGACACTCATAATAACTTTATGTGTTATGTATTAGCTTTTACCTCATTTTATAGATAATAAAACTGAGGTGCAAAAAGGTTAAGTAACAATGAGCCAAGCACTGGAGCCAAGATCTGAACTACACAGTAGGAATCTAGAGACTGGGCTCATCCACATTATGTTCCACAACTTCTACTTAAATGATATCAAATTTTGTACTTCTGGGTCACAGAAAGAATAGTGCTATTTTCCCTGACCTAGAAAACTGGCTGGGCTATTATATATCTTAAAAATATCAATTTTTAAAATTTTAGGGCTCAAATTCAGTTGTGTTACTTCGATATGACCTTATCCCTCAATGAGGGCCAACTCTTTTTATGATATGTATTTGAGAACACTAATATTTGCAGCATTGGACATTGAATTTCAGGTCAAGCTGTCTAAAAACAGTGAATTAAATAAAAATTGGTTGCAGCTTATAAAATCAAATACTACCACCAGTCACTGGGGAAATATGATAATGATTTTAGCTCTATGAATCTGAGTCAGCCTAAAAGCAAGAGGATTAGGTTTAAAAACAGAGATGAAAGAATGCATTTGAGTAAACTTTTCACCCAGTTGAACTTTGTAGATTTGAAATTTACCCATAGATCTAGGTGGTTTTTAAAAGGTTCCCTGATATATAAACATCGCCTTTGAGTTATATGGTGATAGATATGGATCTGAACTGCTTCACCCTTAAATCCTTGCCTGAGAGTCCTCTGGACATGTCTATAAAGAAAATGAGGCTTCAAGTGCAAGGTGCTGCCACTCAGGTCTTTAGTCTACTGCTTTGCCTTGTGACACAGAAAATCCATTCCCTGGTTCTTGTTTGGCATGAACAGCAAGACAGTGGGCTTGCCCTTTGAAGAAGAGTCTTCAAAAACACAGCCTCGAGACAGTGTAGGATTTCTTCAGGCATCCAGGCTGTCAAATAGTCTCATATTAGCCCTTTCTTATATTAGTTTCAAATAATTCTGAATTATATTAATAGAAGATATATTCTGACTCCATCTATTTGGGGAGCATCCCTTGGACATACAAGGACATACAAAGACTTCCACTTTTCATTCAAATGGTATCAAAATGTAGGACAATCAAATCTTATATTTCCTTTTTGAGATCGAACAGAGAGAAACAGTATCTTCTAAATAACAACATTTAAGAGCAGATTAAAAAACGGGAGTCTATGTAATGGAAGGGGGTAGTTCAACCTATGTATGAACTAGGGTGTGATATAATTACAAGGTTCTGCAAACAAGAAGCAAGCGACTCTCTGGAGAGACAAGGGAAAGCCGGTGACTTCAAATAAAAGCCTGAACAACTTCCTAGCTCAGGCAATGGGTGGGAAAGAAGGAAAACTTGAAAGTGCACTGATTGTTTTAGGAAGAACACAAAAAAATCCTATGATCAAATGAAAGAGAATTTAAAACCAAAACCTGGAAGTGAGTTAGGCACCAGACAAAGGCACATATGTGGAAATAGAAGAAAAGCAAGAAGTCTTGCATCAGAAAGAGAGAGCTTTAGAAAGAACCATGGGCAGATTTAAAAGGGGAAGATAATGTATCCATCTTTGAGGGTAAGATATGCCATCAGGGATACTAATACATTGCTCTTTTGTGGTTGAAGTCCAAGATGAAAAGACATCTTTTGGGCAACTAAATCTCAGGAAGACACATTGACAAAAATTATCTTTAAAACTCTGGCAGCTATTCCTATTTAAAACAATCTCAAGTAGAGAGCTGGAAAGGGCATTTGAAATACTCAGCTCTAACTCTTGTTAATATATAGATAAGGTATTTTACAGGTGAGGCAAGGCTTTGAGAGTTTAAATTATTTGCAAGGATAGAATATGTTGTGGTATGACGATCCCCACCTCCCTAACACTGTTTCTTATACGATACCTAAATTTTTATACGTCTCCTAGCACCAAGCCCATCAAATTCTAAGTATGTTTCTAAAAAGGAGATGAGCAAACTAAAAAAAAAAAAAAAAATGGTTTTCCTCAGTAACAGTCTTTCAAAGAATAAAATGGCAGCTTTAACAAGCATTTCTAAGGTCAGATGGCGGGAACAGGGTAACCAAATAAAACTTCAGAGAAAATTTAAATAAAAGGATGAACCATGGCCTAAGGACTTGAACTAAGAACTATTGCTTTAAGGTCACTGTCCTCAGCTGCAAAACAGAGCCAAGGGACATTTAACGACCAGAAGGAAATGAGAATTCACATCAACAATGCACAGTTCATGTCTCTGATTCAACAGTTTGTTGAAAAAGGCACCATCCTCTAGTGCACACACAATGCAGCTGGAAGCAAATTCATTCTCACAGAATGTAAGAACTGGAACAAATTAAGATTAACCATTCCTATCACCCAAGTTTTCTAAGAAAGAAAAAGAAACACAGAGAAGTTAATGGAATAGAGACAAGATCACGAAGAAAGTCAACAATGGAACCAGAATTCGAATCCTGTTTTTTACAGTAATTATGCATAACAGTATTCAAAGACAGTACTTATTTCACAAATTCTGACCAGTTGATACTTTCAGTATACTTGTTAGATCTGGAGTCCCACTTCCTTTTCAGAAAAAGATGCTCTCCATTCCCAAAAGCCTCCCATTATGGGTATTTGCACATCTATGCATACATTCAAGAAGACATACTTCAAGAGGATCTGATTTTTCTAATTCAAAAATAAAGGTATAGCTTATCAATGTAATTAGGGAAATAGTATAAAGCCTACTATGGTTACTCCCTCAAGATAGTAAACAACTAGAATTTTACAATAAATGATAACTATGATTTCTCCCTATGTTTTGATAAATCAAGTTTTTTGAAAGTTGAATTTATTTGTTTGGATCCTTTTTCTCCTGGCTATCCATGTACAAGCAAGATGTTTTAAAATTGATCACTAGTATAAAACAGTACTTCCTTCTTTAATCAACTCTTATTTTAACAACTCCGATTTTTAAACATACAGATCTAGAAACGGCTACTACTTTATTTCTTGTCAAAGTATGAAATTTTAGCCCAAATAAAGAATTTGTTCTTTAAACTTGCCATAGGCCTAGGAGAAGACTATCTGACATAATGCAAAAATACCATCCCCTTTTACTTCTCTTAACTCTAAAATATATGATCTTCTGATAAGCAGGATATTTACAAGTGTCTGTACCTAAATCAGGAACAAGAATATAGGTTCTTGAAACTGAAGATGTAAGAAGTCCAATGTGAATAAGTCTATTACTCTCAAAATAAGGTTTCTGGCACATTTAGAAACAGAGCAATACAAAAGCTTCTCATTCCCCAGCTATGCAATGCTGGCTCAGTCATAATTCTTCAATTTGCATAAGGCTGAGATTGTTTCTTAGGAGATCAAGTGTTAGAGCTAACACTGCCACAGGTTATTCAGGGAAAACTATATAAGTTCTTATTACGAATATCAAGACAGATTTTTACTTGAGTCTAAATTTATAAAAATGTATGCAGGAGCTTCTCTAAGGAATTCATGTCCTTTAATATAGGAGCGATAATTCCACCCATCACAATGAATAAATCCCTTCACTTCTAGGGACAACACACAAAACGTTAGGAGCCTCAATAGAAGAGTCAGGACATAGTCAATATTTTCTTTTACAAGGCACAAGAGAGTCAATGGCCAAAAGAGTTAATGGGCATCCAACAGTAAGTCATTACATTATTCTCACATTTGGAGTCAGGAGGAACGCAAAGTGTATAAAGAGTTTTTTTTTTTTTTTATTAGTGTAGTAATTAATCGGCACAAGAAATAGATAACAGCTTGGGATCCCTAAGGACTTCTTGCCTCTCAAGATTGGAGGGATGGAGGGGAAAGGAAGATGGAGAATTCTTCCTATTTGTTCCCCAACCCTTGACCTTTACTAGATTGCTACTAATGGACTCCTGCCTGTTGCTGTGCAAAACATGTTCCCCTACTCAGCCCATCCCAACTGACCTCTTTCTCTTTCTTTCCTTTTCGGGTCCAGACTGGCCCATTGTGACAGAAAGCACCCTGAAGGAAACAATTGTCTCATTTACTGGGTCAACATAAGAAGAAGTAGAATTTCAAGTCCTTCTACTGTTTTCAATTTTAGAAGTGACAATACTTATAGATTTCAGGGTTCAGGTTAATGCTATCAACCGTATTTTTACTCTTTTTTCTCAGAAGATTCATTTTCCTAGGATCAGCAGCCATTTTTGCTGTCTCTAATCACTTCTGCTAGAAAACATAATCCATTTTCATATGAGCCTTACATGAAGATGGAACTTTTAAAAAAATTGTCATATTAGAATAATTTTAAGAAAGATTTTAAAGAACAGTAAAGCTTTAAAGATATGATTAAAAAATCCTCAAAATTATTATGGCTTTTTCCCCCATTTATTCCCAATTTTTTTAAGAAGATGATTTCCAAATTATTTCAGGAGGTGAAACTTGGAATAACTCCTTGGCTAAATCACATTTCTAGGACCACATAATGTACTATTTTAAGGCTATTTTCAAAAGGAAAAAAATAACTGTTTAAATAAATGTTCTCTAAATAATGGAAGGAAAATGCAAATAACACTTATAGGATGATGCTAATATATAAGAACTAAATCATGGGGAAATTTGAGGCCATGTTTTGACAGTAAAGTGCTAAGAATGAAATAGAATATGTCAGTAAGACCAAGAGTACATTGACAATGGATTTCATTTGGCAGGCAATGATGGAGCAGGACTTTATTTATTTTGGACGAATTCTAAGCCATTGCATATCCTGATGGAAATACTGGAGTGGCAGCAATACACTTGGACAGAGAAGAGAAGCTAGCTGCTTTCAAATCAGTGGATTCAACATGAGATTCATTGGAAAGTACACTGGTGGCAATTGAGAGTAATGATTCCCCTTCCAGGGAAGAAGTGTGATGATACAGCCCAGGCAGCATATGAGGGCATCTAAAGCACTGCCTCAGCCCCTTTCACTGTTCAGTGATGAAAATGTATCTACTGCAAGTAGCTCTTCTGCTATGTTGGGGCCAAAAGAGAAGCAGCCTAACTGGAATCAAATCACCAGCTATTGATGGATTTTAAGATAGTCTAGTATTGCTTTTTCCTGATGATGCCACTATCATGATCATCATCATCAAGTCATGCAAACAACTGTCAAGAGAATTGCACCAGCTAAACAGGTTGTGGCCAATTAAAATCCATGCAATGATCAACATATTTGCTCAAGAAAGAAGGTTCCTTGGGATCAACAATGTCTCCATTCATGTCCATTTCTTGACAGAGTAGTGTGATAGATTGTCAATTTTAAGCTTTGTTGTTTGCACACAGTAGGAAAATTTATGTATGAGTTACAATATATTTTACACTTGATCTTAGCCAAAAGGCCGAGAAGCGATATATATTTTATATGATACATTTTCTACTGTATGCAAACAACAAAGTCAATAAGTAACCTATAATACTCAATATGGGAACAAACATAATATAGGCTAATTACAGAATCTCAGAATTTTCTAAAGATTATTATTGAAAGAAATCTTGGTTCAAGCCCTACTAGAGAGGTGAAATGATACGTCCAGAGTAACACAGTTACTTTATGGCAGGAATTTAACCACCATTTATCTTTCTCTATACTTTACATCTCCTCCATAAAAATGTATTGGAAAAATTATGTTTCCCTATGGGTCAATATGGGACTAAAATCACAGCAGATCAGTTTTGGTTTTGTTGTCAGATTGAATTATATTCATGTCATAGCACAGTTTTATTACTACCAGTACGGTTTGGGTTTTGTTTGTTTAAATGAGAAAGACTTCATCTTGGAGGTATATATTTGGTTCATTTTATAAGTTGATGTGGCCATCAGTGTAGCATAATATGGCTGACAGCCCTTCCTTTTGTGGGGTGGGCCTGAGGCCAATACCTGATAATCAATGATACACAATAAAAATTCAATCCAATATGTAGAAACTCTAAGTTATATGCTTCAAATTGGGAGATTTCTCCCTCATTAAAATGCAGATACATTTATTAGGAGTTATCTGTTTGGTAAGTTAATATGAATGCATGGTTTCTCAGCCTTAGCACTACTGACATTTTGGGATAGATAATTCTTTGTTGTGGGATCCTATCCTGTGCATTAGAAGTTGTTTAATAGCATCTCTGGCCTCTAACACATCCACCCTCAAGAGGCCATTAGCACATCCACCCTCCCATCCCAACTGTGACAACAAAAAACTGACATTGCCAAGTGTATCCTGGGTGGACAAAATCGCCCCAGTTAGAGAACTACTGAAATGGAGTAATCTCAGTTCTCACTAAGAACAAGTTGTGACAGAGAACCAAGCAGATGGCGAAAAATAAGAATGTGGGGAACAGAGAGTGGTGTGGCAGCTGAGTAATGGAAAGATCCATAGTTCCATGTATGGGAAAAAAATTGTCAAAGGGTTGGGTGAGATCATCAATGAAAAACTCACTAAACTCACTAAAAACACATTAAAGGAAACAGTTTTTTCTAGGGATGGCCCTGATTTCATCTAAATTGATGTACTGAAGATACTATAAGAAACTTACCTTATGAAGACCCTTATTTGAAATAGCAATAGGGAAGGAAGAGTATTAAGTTCTATTTCCCTATGACACTATATGTGTGTGTGTCACTACTAAAAACAGAACCAAATGATATTTGATCAATATTTTCATTCATTACTAATATTCACCTCTAGATATACATTTTGAAGACTCCTAGAAAGCTGGCCCTTGATATTGTTTGTGTTCCAGATCACCTATTTGTTGATAATTATATTTATTAAATGGCTAAATCTTGGCCCCTCCAAAATGAAAAATAAACAAAACATTTGGAATGAGATTCCTCAAAATGAAAACTACTGTATTTTTATGCTTGGTTAAAATAACATATAATGTGCAATAAAAAATGTTGATAAATTGTATTTTAAGTAAAATATTGGTTTGATTCTGGAGCCTATTAGGTGAAGTTTAGGACTCTCTATTTTACAGAAATACACACCTTTAAAAATGTACTGAATTGACTAAATACTTACTGACAACATAAACAATATTCAGCCAGTTGCTATTTTCACACTGCCTTTTATGACTCAGGCCAAGGAGGATAATTTTTGCGGAAATATCTTAAAAACTTTATTTTTTTCCCTTTCAGAGCACTAACATGTTTATATCCTTCCCCTAACCTATTTTTTCAGTTGGAAAAATAAAAGATAGTCCCCACAGAATACTTGTTAAACACCAAATACACAGGAGTGGTAATCAAATGCGCTCTCAACAGCCTTGCGAGGTGCACACTGCTGAATAACATGCCATCCCCAGGGCACTGACTCCGCCTCCTCCCCAACAGGCATTCTCATCCAGGTTGTCCTATCCAGAGATACACAGGAAAGATCTAATTCCAATATGGGCATGCTCAAAGTTTTATCTTCTCAGTTGTGACTTTCAGGGAAGAGAAAGTTCAAGCTTGATGCATTTTAGCATCTGCAGCCTTTTTGCATCTGCGACCTTTGAATATTTCAGACCATTTTACACAGTTCACCCATGATTTCCTGTCTTGCCATGCAAACACTTGTAAGCCCCCAAAAAGCTGAGCTGAGATTCAATTAGATTTTTTTTCCTGGTGTGCTAACTATTTTGTAAATATCTCTTACTGAATTGTATGTGTCTTGCTCTTAACAAGTAGAAAGGACACAATCCTTGTTTTATTTTTTAACCAAACAGCTAACTGCCTTCCTAATTCAAAATGGAGCGTGTGCCATTATTGAGACTGGAGGAGAAGACTAAAGCTTTAGTAAACATTTATTTTATAGAGACTAAAGTAACTGTAGAGTGAGTATCTTTGTAAAGGTGAGTAAAACTACTGATTGAAAATTATTTTCCCATAGCCTTTTATACATTCTTTAAAAAAAAAAAAAAAGGCTACTGTATTTTAGGGCTGGTAAAATTTAAGCATATTTTGATTAAAAATCTTTGGTTCAAACCTAGTGATTCCAATCTCAAATCCTTGACATAAATAAAATGTGGTATATACACACAGTTGAACAATATTCAGTAAGAAATAGAAATGAACTACTGTCACTTGCTACAACATGGATGAACCTTGAAAATACTGTGTTAAGTGAAAGAAGCAGTCACATAAGACCACATACTATATGATTCATTTTTATGAAATATCCAGAAAAAGTAAATCCATAGAGACAGAAAGTAGCTTAGTGGGTTTATTTAACATTTTTAATGCATGAATTATATGATAGGTGAATTATTACTCAATAAAGCTGATTAAAAATCTTTGGTTCAGAATTTTCCTTTTCTTATATTTCAATCTTTTCAACCACACACAGTCATAATGGGTTTTACAATAGAAATTTCAAATAAGGAGAAATACTGTATTTTGTATTTATACTGAAAAAGGAAGTCATCCAGTTTGATTCCTAAGTACTCAGGTTACTAGTTAAATGATCCATCTATTATTTGAGGATTCTGGGTAAAATAAAGCTAAGCAGACCTACTCTGGTAGTGATGTATGTCCCTCTCAGAGAAGAGAGAATCTCTGTGCTGTTGTTTACTCTGTCGCCTTCCTGATCTGGAAACCGCTTCACACTGACTCTGGATTTTATTACAGGGGGTAACTTTTTGTAAGTTCAAAGCCAAGGTTGTAACCCTTCAGCTCAAATCCAGACTTCAGGCATAAATCTTTCAGAAAAGATCCTTCCCTCCTTGCATTACCAAAGACTCTGACACATGTCACAATGAAGCAACTTTCATTAAGTTATAGCAATGAATGCACCTTCATTTGATGGACTCTGAAAAATTGCTCTATCTTTCCCCAATCCCATGACAGCTGTCATGTCAGAAATGGAGAAAAATTAAAAGAAAAAAAAAAAAAAAAAAAAAAAAAAAGCCTCTTGCTTTCCCCTCCTAAGAGTTGTCAGCAGCAGTAGCAACAAAACATGCAAAGTTACTAAGGGGAAATCAACACTGTATTGGAAACTAGAGAATAGGTGTATTAGAACACCCTGCATTCCACTTGCAGAAATCACAGTTAAAAGAAAAACAGATTCATGATACTCCAGAATATTCCAAATGGAGCACATCTGTTCTGTCTCCAGGATACACCTAACTCCTATGAGGTTCCAGAGAAAGCCCCTATCCTAGCTAAAGCATTCAAATCTTTTATTTCACATGTCTTTAAATACCTAACCACAAGATTCAGGTGTCAGGCAAAGATGTACCAGCTCAATTTAGGACAGAAGTAAAAGATTTAGGACATAACACAATGCATTTTAAAATGAGACACAGTTTAACTTGACAGGTTGATGGAATTATTTGCAGAGTACATTTCCATTTCTGATTTCAAATAACAATATAGTGAGACAAAGATTAAAAAGATATCAAAAAGAATTCCTTAGTTATGAAGTCCATGGACTGAAAAGGGAATACAAACTGGTCATTACCCTGAGTACTCAAGTGTGACATGCAGACCGTCTACGCTGGCACCATTGAGGAGCTATTATAAATTCAGAATCTCAAGCCACCCCCGGACCTACTGAATCAAAATCTGTATTTGCACACATTAAGGTTTCAGAAGCATTGTTCTATACCATTTTTCAACTAGTGTCAATATCTTATGCTTGAGCTCTTGAGTCACTGAAATAAAATTCTCATCATGGCTATCAAATCACATTAACAGGAGAAAAGAAGAAATGTAATACAACACAGTACATACTGTACTGAGAAATTTGTTGTAAACTCAAAGTTGAAAACATCAGATTTCTCATGTGAGAGCTATGCTAAAGCCTTAATATTGATGTCAGGTTAAGAGATATTCTAAATCAATTGATATTTAAGACTACATCATTTGTTAAGAGTCTCTATGGAAAATGCAACATTCTTGTTAATTCTGAGTATAGATCTTTAACTTTAAAGTACTACATCAATTTGATACTGAGGCATGCTGTGCCTGTGCATAAACCTGGTGGTATTTCTAGTTTTTGAAAGCAAGGAGCTTGCATTATGCTGGTAGGTAATGTAATACACCTTATACTGGCTAGTGAGGTACATCATATAAAATTAATAATAAAATAACTACATAGGCAGGCATGCATTACAAATCCAATTATGCCAGAAGAGGATCTGCCTGCCCACTAATGGCAAATGAGAACTCTGGGTGTAGTGTGTTTAATTAACAGAAGAGAGTTAGACAGCCATTGAGCCTGTAGGCCCCAAACCTTAACCATCATTCCTCTCGACATTTTCTAGGATCACACGGGGTCAGGACCACATTACCAAAGCTCAGAGAAAACTCGCTGTAAGGATAATCACTATTTGCTTTTGTGCCTCTTGAAAAAAAAAACATGACATCAGACGCCTACAGGATTAATAGCCCCACAGTACTCAGCCCTTAGACAGCTGAGCAAAAGAAAAAGCTGGCCTCTACTCACAAGTTCCTCTAGCTGGCTACTTCAGAACTTAGGCAAGCTCTTGAATTACCAACGGGAAGTGAGAAGGGAAGTGCGAAGGGAGAGAAAAGTCAACAGATATGGGGAAAGAAATTACAAGGCAGATAGACACCATATATTTTAGTAACAATTTTATTTTTACACATTGAAACAGAAATAGTGTACTGAGGACCTTTACACTTAGTTGCTATAATATTAACTTCAAAATTATTACCTTTAATAGCAATAGCACTTTGCAGTTAAAGGATATCTTGTTCCATAAAGCTCAAAATGTTTCCCCACATACTAATTTAACTCTACTTAAGACCATATTCTAGCAAGAAATGGCTGCACCCAAACCTACAGTGTTATAAAGTATTTCAAAGAGTCAATTTGGTAAACTCATCGTTTTGGTGAACTCAATCGTAAGTGGAAAAGAAAATACCTAAGAAATGAGTGACTTGGTGGGTAGGTAAAAATCCAGCTTTAGACACCGGGACAGAAAGGGGGGAGGCCTCCCTTAGTAGTTTGGTGACAATTTCAAAAAGCTCAAATGAAAAAACAAAGCAAAACAGGTTTGTCTTAATTACCTAGGTATTTTAGGGCCCACATAATTTTATGTATGGTCTAAATGGGCTCAAACTAAATACCACAAGAGTACTTTTAGCTTGGGGAAGAAAGTCAAAAGAGACAAAAGATTTGATGAAGCTTTAAGGATAAAAAAGCTATAACAGATTCCAAGGGCAGCCTACAGAACTTGTCTTTCCTCCTTCTTCATACATTTACACTCAAATTGAATGCACATACTTTCTCCTCTTTTGTGCATTGCTCTTTCCTTGTACAGTCAAACAGGATGATAACTAAGTAAGCACGTTATAAAATATTTTGAATGAATGAATGACTGGATATAGGCCAGCAGCCCTCAGCAGCAGTTGAGGGGCCCAACTGCTGATTCCCTCAGCTATACAGGTAGGTACACAGGGAATTGTCTATGCCTAAAGCATCAAAACATTGTGCTCCTTGCTATTTATCAGATGCAACTTCTAAACTGTCTACTATAAAATTAAATAGCATTTAGGCTATACTGTGGTAAAAAAAAAAAAAAAAAAAAAAATGGAACTTTTAGACCATCTTTTCTGTTCCTCAAATATGATGAAAGCCTCTGATTTGCCTAATTAGTCACGTGCTCCTTGAGTGACTATAAACATTTTAAATAAAAGGAAAAAAGGAAAAGAAATCCCAAACATATTCCTTTTAACAGCAGATCTGTAAAATATATGTTCTTAAATCTGACACCTATCAATTGACAATTCAAGAGACTTATTGTGAATTAAAACAAGCTTCGTAAGGAATTATAATGTGCTTTGCTTCATTTCCCCCTTAATTTCTTCTCTGCAAGTACACAGAATAGATTGTCAACGTACTTTCCTTTTTTGGAGCAGAGTGCATTGCACCCCATATTGTGACCAGCCACATTTTCTCCCCACCAATGAGAGGTCCCTCAAATAACTTACGAGAGAGGTTGAAAATGGGATGCTTACGGGTTTGATAAATGTATTTAGCTTTCAAACATTCTAAAAATAAATACCATTTAGAATTTATGAGATCTGGAACATTGGGCCCGTGACCCTGAGTGGCAACCATCAGAAGGGATACATCTGCACCATTCTGGACAGATACTGTGGACTCTCCATTGTCTGACACCTGGTCTAAACCACTCATTCATGTTAGCAGTCTGGTTTCTGAAGGCCATTGATTTTGGGTTGCCCAGGTCTCAGAATTCTAATGTCACAGCCTGTGCACAGAATCTGAACAGCACTGAAAGAGCAACTCTCTTGTCAGAGAAAAAGCACCAACATGGGCCTCTGGAAATCCTAGGTTCCCATCTTAATTATACCATGAGACGGCCATTCCATCTTAGATAAGCTCCTTTGCCTTTCAGAAGGGGATCAGAGAAGACAAACCTGTAGATGTCTTCTAAACCTAAAATTCCACAATTTCATGTCACAGTTTCCTTATTTGCTAGGGTGGCCATTCTTAGACAAACATGAAATAGCCTATGCATATTACCATCCCAAGTTCTGCTACATTCAAGAATCACTACTAAAGTTGCTTATTGAATATTAAAAAACAAAACAATAGTTTATCCATTTAGTCTTGTCCTGAGCAATTATACCTATAAAAGGATGTATATTTGAGTTATATATTTTTTCATTTAAAAATATCTGTTAAAAATATTTACTAGGTGCTACCTAACATTATCAAATAGTCCACCAGAGGAAATAACTTCAAACTTTAGGAAAAACTATCCTACGTGAAGCACAAAGTTTATTAAAATGGATAACTTAAGAGAAATTGTCAGAGTCTTATCCAAATTTCCAAATAGATTCCTAATTCTATCTTCCAGATTATTTTGAGATTGAACCTGTCATATAAAAAATCAGTAATGTTGTCTCAAGTGAAAAATTTCAGTTTATCACCTTGCATGAACACCTTGAGTATCAATTTCATGTTATGACATTATTTGGAAAAATCTCACTGTAACCAATGTATCATTCAGTAATGGTCCTTGATGAATATTAAATGTTTGCAAAGATTTTGGGTTACTTGTATGCACACACATCACATATGTGCATGCACACACACACACACACGCACATTAGTCTAAGACACTGTTTTCCCCACAATGATTTAGGTAAGGAAGTTTAAAAGTTAAGTCATTTTAAAGGTTTTCACATCTCTCAAACGTACTCACATTTCATAGTAGATATTTTCAACAAGAAATAGAATACTACAAGAGTGGATAACCACGGCAATCAACTGAGTACTCTAATGGGTTCCTGTAGCAAGAGGTAGAGGGGGCGCCTTGAGGGAAGGACTGTGTCAACCTAAATCTGTTGCTATTCTTCTCTCTAACCATGCAGCCAGCCAGCTGGATGAAGTTAAGAGCCACACACCTCAAATTGCTAGATTCACACTTAGCACAAACACCATGAAGATGCCAGAGACCATGTTTGAACACATGATTTGTTCTCCTCTGGGAGATGGTGGTTGTTTTCCTTCCCGGTGTCAAGCAATACTCCTATGTGTGAGCAGCTCTACCAACACGGAAGAGGCATGAATGCATTGCATTTGTAGCAGCTTGGAGGCAAAGTGCTAGCAAAGGACTGCATCTGATTAGTGACATGACTGATTTAGAGGCTCATGTCCACGTAGACAAAGCAATTGATCTTAAAGTTTGAGACCTAAACATATTACTTTGGACATGAGGCTTGGTAGAGGAAAAGTGAAGTGAAATGATTTCAAGAAGTCATTTGGTGTTGTAGCACATCCTACAGGAAGAACTTTAATCCCTACATCCTCGGCAATCCGAGCGATTTAATAAAATCAACCTCCTGGGACTCAGCCATCCCATCACATCTCCTGGGACTACTGGGGACAGTACAGATAAACATGGGGCGGGGAGGAGTCAGAAATGCAAAATTTGGGAGAAGAATTATGACAATGTACTAGCCACCTGTATATATCGGATTTCTATATATACTTGTTCACCAGCATGTAACAAATCAAACAGAATATCCACATACACTAGTCCAGAAATCCTCATTAAAACAGGACAATCTACCTCAGGGCATAATACCTACTTCTTTTAATATAATCATATTTTTTAAGCTTTCTGGGTATTACAATCAAGAGTCAAAAACAATCCTTTTTCCTCTGTATCTTTTTATTGATTCACATTTCTTAATCATTTGCATAGTAACTTACGTTATACCTATTGTGACAATTTTGTAATTTGTCCCAGTGGACTTACACATGATATTTTTTTCCCCTCACTCACCACATTTTTCCTTTGTAGCATGAAGCCGCATCTCTTTCAACCATAATGCACTCATTCTTTTACTTCCTTATTTACATTTATTTTTGCAGAGCACTCAAATGTCTATCCACTGATATAAGGTTCCCTTCTGGCAAGCCTTAAATCTGTCTCCTGCAAGCCTCCTTTGCCATCTGCCTGGCACAGTCAGCTTCTCTCAATTTTGTTATATCCTCCAGAATCTGTAGCTCCTCATTTTATATCTAACCATAACAAATACTTTATTTCTTCGCAGCTCCTTCTGATGTGCTCCTCTCAATATTAAATCATCCCAACCTTCATTGAAACAACAGAGAAACCTCATGCTAATATGCAGAGGGACTTACATTCCTACCATGGAATATGAACCAGGATATCTAAAACCGCATTTAAAAAAAATCGAAAGCCATGTCTAGGTCCGATTTACAACTTTACTCCTTTAACTCTACAATAAAACAGTCTGATAAACCACTGGAGCTATTAACTAAGTGATACTGAATTGAACATCTCAAGTCAAAAGTAGTGCCCCGGAAGCTGCTTGGTAACTTTACAGTCAAGGATTCGAAAGCCACAAATTATCAAACAGATCTGTCACCATTATATATTTTGCATAGAAATAGTCTATAAGTACAAAATTTTGGTCACAGAAGGGTGCACAACTATAAAACAGAGGAATTATTTTACATTACTGATTCTTCTTACAATCGGGTGCACTGGCTAGAAAGTCAGGATATCTATCTGGTTTTCTGAGATTTGGAAAATTAATTTTATATTTTGCATGGATTACAACAAATACCCTCTACAATTTCAATGAGGAAAAACATTAATATTCAAACTCCAGAAGAGTAAGCCAGATATGCAGAGATTTCCTAATAGTAAAATTTGAGAGAAAAATGAATATTCCAACTTACATTTAAAAGCTGTCATAACATTGACCTGCTCTGGAATAAGAAGTTGAGCCCATCCAAGCTATTACTGTCATCAAATAGCCACTTAGCATCCTTCTTAGAGTATGCTAGATATTAAAAAAAAAAATACATAAATATTGTCAAGTGGAATGCTAGTCTATAATTATTCTGTGCCATTCCATCTATCCAGGCAATGTGTATTTTTATTTCATCTAGTAGTGAAAGAAACAAAAAGGATTGCAATTCTTATAATACCAATATAAATTTTGAGATTAACTTGGCTTCTTCTAGTACTTGTAGTAAAGATGCTCAAACAAAGTTTATTTGCAATTTGGTTTGAGCAAATCAAGAAGCTCCAGAATCACCAGTGATGGTTTTAATAATTTTGTCATTTGTCCTTCTGAAATAAGAGACTTACCTAGCACTAAACAGAGCTGAGATTACAAGAAATATATCTTAAAGAAAAATTTTCATGAACTATTTTTTTTTAATCTCACTTGTTGATTATGCTGTCAGGTATATATTCTTTAATCAGATCATTTATGGCTTTTGTTTTCCACATTGTTTAACAAGATAACCATTTCTTGGGGAAAAATAAAATCCATTGGTGTACTTTTTTTTTCTTTTTTATCAAGTTCATTAACATCTTCCTACATTAACATTTACTTTAGTTTGTTGAAACTTCTTTGTTTTGTTCTTAAATTAAATGTTATTAATTTAATACAACAGGAAAAATCCTGCTTAATTACCTTTGATTTAGAATCCAAGATAAAAGAAATCATTCTTACTTAAAAAATTAATGTGGGCACTCTAAATACACATATATACATACACATCACTTTCAGGGTCTCTTCTGTGCACACATACCTAGGACTTAAGTCAATGCAAACACAGTAGAGCACTACATCATTTTTACCTCCTGAACTCACATAAGAGACGGTAGCAAACATAGATTATGCAAAGAGCAGGCAATTCCAACCATGTTTCTGTTTGACCTGAAAACATACTACATACTCGGGAGAAGGAGAGAGAGAAGGGCAGAACAAGGAAGAAAGGGGGGGGGCGGAGGGAAGGAGGGGAGAGAAAGGAAAAGAGAAAAATAGAGCATCTCAGTGACATTTTGCTTAGGTTGACAATTACATCACATTTCACACAGTCCCTAGGCAATTTTAAGGGGGCTGTTGTTCCAGGAATATGTTAGAGGTAAAATGAGGTATCATGAGATCATAGACTTTTGAACATAGAAAGGATCTTGGAAATCATACTTTTTTCTATGGAGGGATACCGAGGCACAGAGAGGTGAAGTAGCTTGTTAGATATATGACAATTTAAAGGCAGTTAACGTAAGCTTCCACCTTTACTGGAGTATATAATCAAGCCTTGCTAACATTTAAAATCATACAAAATTATTAGGCTATTAAATACATTTTTTTAATTCAACCATATTCACTTTTGAACTTACTGTGCAGAAAGAGTACAGATCTTTATCCCTTCCTTTGCCTTTCTTGGCCCAGCCCATTAAGGAAGACTGGAGTGCAATTTGTGTGGGAAGAGGTCCTACTCAACAGCTGCTGCTGAGGTCGTTCTGAATCCCCTTTGTGCTTCACCCAGCAGCTTAGGGGATAGACAAATCAGTTTTCCCAAGGCCAAGAGCACAGAACGTGGGGGGCGGGGGGTGGGGTGGGCATTGCTTAACTATCTACTGATGTGTCCTTAAGCACAAAGTTCTTTCTACTTTGTCCAACCCAGCACCTTCTAGGAGCTGAGGGAGTACTATACCTGGGGTAGTACAGAAATTATCTAAAATAGGCTTATGGATGCATTGTATGCATGCAAACACATATGTAGACATACCATCTAGATGTAGCACTTTAAATTTATTTGAAGACTGATCAGATCACCAAGACTTTAAATGCACCTCTTAACAAGGTAACACTCATCTGGCATCCCCATCTGTCAGGAGAGCAAACCCTAAACTTCTCCCTGGAGCATCCAATTCCTTTTTCTACAGATTAAGCACAACTGGAGAGGCAATGTCCCAGTTTTTAGAAAAGAATTAAAAAGATATTACTAAAGTCATAGGAGCACACTGTAAATCTTGCAAATGCCTCTCAAAGCTTTGTGGTGCCCAGACACACACACATTTATCATCAATTAACATGAGGCGAAATTTCTAAATGTTTGAATGGAAAATAAAAATCAAACTTAGCTACTTCAGGAAAAAAAAAATTCCTGTATAGAAATTTTAAAAGAAATTCAGGAGTCATACGAAAAATCAGAATTGAAAAGAAAAATAACATTTACTAAATTAGGTAGAAACAAAACAAACATCTGTAAAAAAAAAAAAAAAAAAAAAATCACTGGAACTTAGTGTTCTGTTCACGTGTCACTCTCTTCAACAGGAACACAGCTTATGTAATGTCACATATTTGAGCAAATTAGAGAAACATCAAAAGTTATTTTAAAATATAGGAAGGTTTCCTCAGTAACCAGCACTCACAAAAGTTAGCCCCCAGCTTTGGAAGGAGGCAGAAGCAGTTGGTTGCAAGTGTCCTGTACGTGGATCAAAACCACTTGCCTTTATTGCAGATTTCAGCATTTTAGGCTCTTAGACTTACTTTTTCCAGAAAAGCAGACTTTCCCACAAGGATAGCTCTGGGGCTGTTCGCTATGTGGAGATACCACAGCCATTCTCTTTTTGCTTTATCTTGCCAGATGTTAAGTGTTCATTGGTTTGCTATCTTTCCCCCACTTCCAGCTCTGAAAATGCCTATACTCGTATAGACAGCCATCTATTTTGAATCTTCTCTCTCTTGCATTGTTCCCCTCAACCAAATCTAATGAAAACATACTGAGTCCTTACCAGTGAGACACTATGATACTTCACAGCCTATAGTTTTTCTCTGCTTTGAGACTTACTATCTACTCAGGAAAATTGCATTTGCACTCTAGAAATTACTGTATTCTCTGACTCCATGGTCGCTAGCTCGCTGTGGGCACTCCTATTCCCCTTCTCAGGTATGAATGATTATAAGTTAACTTTGGTCCACATCAGCTCTGGTTATTGGTTCAAGTGGTTCAAGTCTCTCTAATTCAAATTCTATTCTTACAATAGCTCAATTGTTCTATTTTTAATCCAGGAAGAAATTTGTAACTTATACTTAGATTAAGGAAAGCCAGAGCAGAGAACCCACATATCCTCTTCCACAGTGATAACAATCTTTAATTTCACAAGGGCATTGATCATTTGAAAGACATCACGCAAACATTATTAACAATTTATTAAATTCCAACGGCATTTTTTAAGTTCAATTCATCTTCCATGGATAAAAAAATACTAATTTGATAGATTGCACTGGGGATACAGAAAAGATAAATGAACCTGGATTTGAAATTATATTTTACCCTTTTTAAAATTCATATCACTACTTGTAAAGTGGTGCATTCAAAAATAATAATGGGGTAAACATAGACTTTCATTTTCAAATACTACCCTTAGAGTGAAATAGAAGATAAACAGCTTACATTTGCAAATAATTTGAAAATCACCCCCTCCCCAAAGTTTCTAAACATCATACAATTGAAAAACAAGAGAAACTTTCCTATTTCTGTATTTCTTAGCGGCAGCAGAGAGCAGCAAAATAAACCATCTTAAATAAATTCGGGAAATACTAAGAAATGCTTCGTTTATACAGAGACACATGCAAGATTACCTCTTTCCATATAGGTTACTTTATTCAAATTTTTCTTGTAATGCCCAGAGATACAGCAGAAGATAGATATATGCTCTAGCCATCCTGACTTCCACAGACAATGCAACCATGCTTTCCAAATTAAAAACAAAGCCAATAATTTTTAACTTCTACGCAAGCATTCTGAAAGGCCCCTTATTTCCTTATATGAATCAATTATGTAAGAGATCTGACAGAAAAAGCAAGCTCAAAACAGATAACACTCTTGTCTCACCAGCTTGATTCAACAAAGAGCAACGGAACAGAAAAGCAAATGCAGCCTGCAAAGTCACCCTCACGTGGAGGTGGGGGGAGGGGGGGGGGAACCTGGTACTTACAGAACTGTAAAGTAAAATGTCCCAGTTTCGCTTTACATGTTACAGCAAATCAAACAGGGATTTCAGCTCTCAGCAAGCCCCGGTTTCCACTACACTGATCATCCAAGCAGAACAGGCCCTTATGGATTGCTTAGGCAGCTGGGAGATAATGGGACCATATTCTCAGCTGGGACCAGAGCTGCTGAACCGCTCTCCGCTGTGCGCTGCACGGCTCTCCGCCGGCATTAATCAAGGAGGACCCAGCTTCGTGGCTGTATTCCCCAAAGGATCGACATAATTAGCGCATGAATCAAAGACGCACACTGGGAGATTCACACACATCTCTAAATGGCTCTCTACACATCGAACCTGATTAGGAAACCAAGTCGGTTCCCTGATCCAATGTGTTAAACCCTTCAAAAATACACAGAGACTTGCACAGCTGTTTATAGATTTCAAGGGAGGGGTGGAGATTAAGGCTTCCTTCCCAGTGGGCAATTTATGTAATTTCTCAACTACAGAATATAATTACACTGGTTGTTCGGTACATATGGTGGGTTTGCCCTACGACTTGGTTTGCCCGTTAGGGTTTCTCTGCAGCTCCAAGTAAGTATACAAGCCTTCCCCCATGGATTTTATGATGTGTGTATATGTATATTGTCTTCAGGTTTAGTCTTTAGACTAATAAAGATGTTCTCTATGGGGGCATTTTACCTCTCCAAAGATAGGCTTCTTCACTGAGTACTGGAAGTCAGAGGCATTCAAAAGAGAAGGTCTGGCATGGTACTTGGGACACCAAGCATTCTAAAACAGTCTGGTGATTTCCATTCTCCTTGCATAACTGAAAGAACATTTTCCTTTACTCCTTCTGCAAGGTGAAGTGGTCAGAGGTTGCAAACTAGTAGCCTGTTTCTCATGCTTGGTTTGACAAGAGAAAGATTTTAGGATTTGAATGTGAACATTTTTAAACAGAACACGTATTCTGCACTTTACCAAAACGGCACCACTCCCCTTTTTGCCTACATATACTACCTTTGGTCCCTGAAGACATTTGTTTATGTAAATTCGACCTTAGTTAAGCAAGTCTGAGTTAGAGATGTACAACTTTCCAGTTTAGATAAAGGAGACTCCTCTCCTGTGCCACTCATTAAAAGGCTGTAATTAAGCTGCCCAGGTGATTGTTTAAAGGCCTGCCACACACACAAAGCACTTAATAAGCTTGTGTGAGAAAGAGGGGAGAACATTTAGAGAGTGAGAGAACCTGTGTGCTAATAGTCACCTTGCTATAGAAAAAAAGTGGTGACCTACACCATGACACTTCACCTCCCTGGCTTCCTGAGCCCAGGTTTTATTATTTGTACAATAAGGGCCTTGGTCCTCCATTATAAGGGTACATACACCTGGGAATAGCAACCAGACTAACGGGGAAGAAGTAAAGCTATGCTTCTTATTGACTGGCCCAAATTTGGAAAACTTTGTTACCTTTGGGGAGCCATGATAAATTAGCTAATAGGCAGCTGCTTCAGAGAACTTGAGACAACATATTTGATGACTCTGAGGAAATCACAAATGTGTGAAAAGGGGGAAAAATACACACAAATAGGTTGGGCAGAAAGTGGTTTTATTTAATTGGACACAAACTGTGCCTTCCTGAGAGTAAAATATCTGTATGAAGAGACAAAAATTGAAACAGAATGTTTTGCTTTCATGGTACCCCTCACTAGAGCACTGCAATTTGTATGAAAAGAGCCTTTTGATATGTGACCTGATTGCTCCATCTTACTTTCTTATACTCCTATCTAAAGGTAGAGAAAAATGGGGCTTCTCTTTACATTGTCAGCTATGCTATCTCCTGTGGAAAAATGTGTATCATCAAGGTTAAGACAACCCAAAGAGGTCGGGCAAGATGGCGTTGGTGTAGGAGGGCGCAAACTGCAAGCTCCCAGAGCAAGGCGGATTGGGGACGGAGTCCTGCCCGGGGGTCTGTGCTGTGCACGCGTGGAGTGAGAGGCTTGGGACATCTATCTGCGTGGACCGAACGGTGGAGATTCGTGAGTGTTGAGGCTGCCGGTGGAGGTTGGCACAGGCGGCTGAGCCCCGCGGTTACGGAAAAAAAAAATAAAACGGCCATTTGGAGCCAAGGGGGGGGCGAGAAAGTTTTATTTTCTGGGGAGCTGGCTGCCTGGCGCCCCTTGGAACTTGTGTGAACAGAGCAAACGAGCTAGTCAGCACCCGGTGAACCGGAGGGGGGATTTTGGTCGGGGAACGCAGCTGATTTCCCTAGCCACCCAGGGATAAGACCCGGGCCACTGCGGAGCCAGGAGGAAGGGACACTTCCCAAAAAAGGGAGGGTTCGGTTGGAAGACAGGGAAGGGTATTTTATATTTTTAGACATTGATCTGGCTGCCTGCACTGCCCCATAGCTTTGGGGAGCAGATAAGCCGACCTGAAGCACCATTAGGCTGAGAGCAGACGCGAATCTGCACTCAAACTGATTTACTGAGCAGCCCGGTGACGCTGGAGCTCGGCGCCAGAAGGGGCGGAATCCGCCGTCTTTAGCA